>CAJUZA010000012.1:37500-50000 GCA_910592295.1 Andrena haemorrhoa
TATAAGGGTTCGACATCGGTCGTCGTGCTGGTTTTCGAGAAAAGCGCGAATAACTTGTATCGCTGGAAATATTTCAGAGTCCCGACGAGTTTCAAAGTCGTGCGGCACCTTGGTCCGGAGGACGAAATCGACATATCCTCGAATCCAACTACTGATCCCTGTTCCTCGTTCAATTGCCAACGTTTTACTATAAGGGTTCGACATCGGTCGTCGTGCTGGTTTTCGAGAAAAGCGCGAATAACTTGGATCGCTGCGAAATATTTCAGAGTCCCGTCGAGTTTCAAAGTCGTGCGGCATCTTGGTTCGACCGCGGCAAAAATCGACATATCCTCGAATCCAACTACAGATCCCTGTTCCTCGTTCAATTGCCAACGTTTTACTATAAGGGTTCGACATCGGTCGTCGTGCTGGTTTTCGAGAAAAGCGCGAAAAACTTGGATCGCTGTGAAATATTTCAGAGTCCCGTCGAGTTTCAAAGTCGTGCGGCATCAAGGTTCGACCGCGGCAAAAATCGACATATCCTCGAATCCAACTACAGATCCCTGTTCCTCGTTCAATTGCCAACGTTTTACTCTAATGGTTCGACATCGGTCGTCGTGCTGGTTTTCGAGAAAAGCGCGAATAACTTGTATCGCTGGAAATATTTCAGAGTCCCGAAGAGTTTCTAAGTCGTGCGGCACCTTGGTCCGGAGGACGAAATCGACATATCCTCGAATCCAACTACTGTTCCCTGTTCCTCGTTCAATTGCCAACGTTTTACTATAAGGGTTCGACATCGGTCGTCGTGCTGGTTTTCGAGAAAAGCGCGAATAACTTGGATCGCTGCGAAATATTTCAGAGTCCCGTCGAGTTTCAAAGTCGTGCGGCATCTTGGTTCGACCGCGGCAAAAATCGACATATCCTCGAATCCAACTACAGATCCCTGTTCCTCGTTCAATTGCCAACGTTTTACTCTAATGGTTCGACATCGGTCGTCGTGCTGGTTTTCGAGAAAAGCGCGAATAACTTGTATCGCTGGAAATATTTCAGAGTCCCGAAGAGTTTCTAAGTCGTGCGGCACCTTGGTCCGGAGGACGAAATCGACATATCCTCGAATCCAACTACTGTTCCCTGTTCCTCGTTCAATTGCCAACGTTTTACTATAAGGGTTCGACATCGGTCGTCGTGCTGGTTTTCGAGAAAAGCGCGAATAACTTGTATCGCTGGAAATATTTCAGAGTCCCGACGAGTTTCTAAGTCGTGCGGCACCTTGGTCCGGAGGACGAAATCGACATATCCTCGAATCCAACTACTGTTCCCTGTTCCTCGTTCAATTGCCAACGTTTTACTATAAGGGTTCGACATCGGTCGTCGTGCTGGTTTTCGAGAAAAGCGCGAATAACTTGGATCGCTGCGAAATATTTCAGAGTCCCGTCGAGTTTCAAAGTCGTGCGGCATCTTGGTTCGACCGCGGCAAAAATCGACATATCCTCGAATCCAACTACAGATCCCTGTTCCTCGTTCAATTGCCAACGTTTTACTCTAATGGTTCGACATCGGTCGTCGTGCTGGTTTTCGAGAAAAGCGCGAATAACTTGTATCGCTGGAAATATTTCAGAGTCCCGAAGAGTTTCTAAGTCGTGCGGCACCTTGGTCCGGAGGACGAAATCGACATATCCTCGAATCCAACTACTGTTCCCTGTTCCTCGTTCAATTGCCAACGTTTTACTATAAGGGTTCGACATCGGTCGTCGTGCTGGTTTTCGAGAAAAGCGCGAATAACTTGTATCGCTGGAAATATTTCAGAGTCCCGACGAGTTTCTAAGTCGTGCGGCACCTTGGTCCGGAGGACGAAATCGACATATCCTCGAATCCAACTACTGATCCCTGTTCCTCGTTCAATTGCCAACGTTTTACTATAAGGGTTCGACATCGGTCGTCGTGCTGGTTTTCGAGAAAAGCGCGAATAACTTGGATCGCTGCGAAATATTTCAGAGTCCCGTCGAGTTTCAAAGTCGTGCGGCATCTTGGTTCGACCGCGGCAAAAATCGACATATCCTCGAATCCAACTACAGATCCCTGTTCCTCGTTCAATTGCCAACGTTTTACTCTAATGGTTCGACATCGGCCGTCGTGCTGGTTTTCGAGAAAAGCGCGAATAACTTGTATCGCTGGAAATATTTCAGAGTCCCGAAGAGTTTCTAAGTCGTGCGGCACCTTGGTCCGGAGGACGAAATCGACATATCCTCGAATCCAACTACTGATCCCTGTTCCTCGTTCAATTGCCAACGTTTTACTATAAGGGTTCGACATCGGTCGTCGTGCTGGTTTTCGAGAAAAGCGCGAATAACTTGTATCGCTGGAAATATTTCAGAGTCCCGACGAGTTTCAAAGTCGTGCGGCACCTTGGTCCGGAGGACGAAATCGACATATCCTCGAATCCAACTACTGATCCCTGTTCCTCGTTCAATTGCCAACGTTTTACTCTAATGGTTCGACATCGGTCGTCGTGCTGGTTTTCGAGAAAAGCGCGAATAACTTGTATCGCTGGAAATATTTCAGAGTCCCGAAGAGTTTCTAAGTCGTGCGGCACCTTGGTCCGGAGGACGAAATCGACATATCCTCGAATCCAACTACTGTTCCCTGTTCCTCGTTCAATTGCCAACGTTTTACTATAAGGGTTCGACATCGGTCGTCGTGCTGGTTTTCGAGAAAAGCGCGAATAACTTGTATCGCTGGAAATATTTCAGAGTCCCGACGAGTTTCAAAGTCGTGCGGCACCTTGGTCCGGAGGACGAAATCGACATATCCTCGAATCCAACTACTGATCCCTGTTCCTCGTTCAATTGCCAACGTTTTACTATAAGGGTTCGACATCGGTCGTCGTGCTGGTTTTCGAGAAAAGCGCGAATAACTTGGATCGCTGCGAAATATTTCAGAGTCCCGTCGAGTTTCAAAGTCGTGCGGCATCTTGGTTCGACCGCGGCAAAAATCGACATATCCTCGAATCCAACTACAGATCCCTGTTCCTCGTTCAATTGCCAACGTTTTACTCTAATGGTTCGACATCGGTCGTCGTGCTGGTTTTCGAGAAAAGCGCGAATAACTTGTATCGCTGGAAATATTTCAGAGTCCCGACGAGTTTCAAAGTCGTGCGGCACCTTGGTCCGGAGGACGAAATCGACATATCCTCGAATCCAACTACTGATCCCTGTTCCTCGTTCAATTGCCAACGTTTTACTATATGGGTTCGACATCGGTCGTCGTGCTGGTTTTCGAGAAAAGCGCGAATAACTTGGATCGCTGCGAAATATTTCAGAGTCCCGTCGAGTTTCAAAGTCGTGCGGCATCTTGGTTCGACCGCGGCAAAAATCGACATATCCTCGAATCCAACTACAGATCCCTGTTCCTCGTTCAATTGCCAACGTTTTACTCTAATGGTTCGACATCGGTCGTCGTGCTGGTTTTCGAGAAAAGCGCGAATAACTTGTATCGCTGGAAATATTTCAGAGTCCCGAAGAGTTTCTAAGTCGTGCGGCACCTTGGTCCGGAGGACGAAATCGACATATCCTCGAATCCAACTACTGTTCCCTGTTCCTCGTTCAATTGCCAACGTTTTACTATAAGGGTTCGACATCGGTCGTCGTGCTGGTTTTCGAGAAAAGCGCGAATAACTTGTATCGCTGGAAATATTTCAGAGTCCCGACGAGTTTCAAAGTCGTGCGGCACCTTGGTCCGGAGGACGAAATCGACATATCCTCGAATCCAACTACTGATCCCTGTTCCTCGTTCAATTGCCAACGTTTTACTATAAGGGTTCGACATCGGTCGTCGTGCTGGTTTTCGAGAAAAGCGCGAATAACTTGGATCGCTGCGAAATATTTCAGAGTCCCGTCGAGTTTCAAAGTCGTGCGGCATCTTGGTTCGACCGCGGCAAAAATCGACATATCCTCGAATCCAACTACAGATCCCTGTTCCTCGTTCAATTGCCAACGTTTTACTATAATGGTTCGACATCGGTCGTCGTGCTGGTTTTCGAGAAAAGCGCGAATAACTTGTATCGCTGGAAATATTTCAGAGTCCCGAAGAGTTTCTAAGTCGTGCGGCACCTTGGTCCGGAGGACGAAATCGACATATCCTCGAATCCAACTACTGTTCCCTGTTCCTCGTTCAATTGCCAACGTTTTACTATAAGGGTTCGACATCGGTCGTCGTGCTGGTTTTCGAGAAAAGCGCGAATAACTTGTATCGCTGGAAATATTTCAGAGTCCCGACGAGTTTCAAAGTCGTGCGGCACCTTGGTCCGGAGGACGAAATCGACATATCCTCGAATCCAACTACTGATCCCTGTTCCTCGTTCAATTGCCAACGTTTTACTATAAGGGTTCGACATCGGTCGTCGTGCTGGTTTTCGAGAAAAGCGCGAATAACTTGGATCGCTGCGAAGTATTTCAGAGTCCCGTCGAGTTTCAAAGTCGTGCGGCATCTTGGTTCGACCGCGGCAAAAATCGACATATCCTCGAATCCAACTACAGATCCCTGTTCCTCGTTCAATTGCCAACGTTTTACTCTAATGGTTCGACATCGGTCGTCGTGCTGGTTTTCGAGAAAAGCGCGAATAACTTGTATCGCTGGAAATATTTCAGAGTCCCGAAGAGTTTCTAAGTCGTGCGGCACCTTGGTCCGGAGGACGAAATCGACATATCCTCGAATCCAACTACTGTTCCCTGTTCCTCGTTCAATTGCCAACGTTTTACTATAAGGTTCGACATCGGTCGTCGTGCTGGTTTTCGAGAAAAGCGCGAATAACTTGTATCGCTGGAAATATTTCAGAGTCCCGACGAGTTTCAAAGTCGTGCGGCATCTTGGTTCGACCGCGGCAAAAATCGACATATCCTCGAATCCAACTACAGATCCCTGTTCCTCGTTCAATTGCCAACGTTTTACTCTAATGGTTCGACATCGGTCGTCGTGCTGGTTTTCGAGAAAAGCGCGAATAACTTGTATCGCTGGAAATATTTCAGAGTCCCGAAGAGTTTCTAAGTCGTGCGGCACCTTGGTCCGGAGGACGAAATCGACATATCCTCGAATCCAACTACTGTTCCCTGTTCCTCGTTCAATTGCCAACGTTTTACTATAAGGGTTCGACATCGGTCGTCGTGCTGGTTTTCGAGAAAAGCGCGAATAACTTGTATCGCTGGAAATATTTCAGAGTCCCGAAGAGTTTCTAAGTCGTTGCGGCACCTTGGTCCGGAGGACGAAATCGACATATCCTCGAATCCAACTACTGTTCCCTGTTCCTCGTTCAATTGCCAACGTTTTACTATAAGGGTTCGACATCGGTCGTCGTGCTGGTTTTCGAGAAAAGCGCGAATAACTTGTATCGCTGGAAATATTTCAGAGTCCCGACGAGTTTCAAAGTCGTGCGGCACCTTGGTCCGGAGGACGAAATCGACATATCCTCGAATCCAACTACTGATCCCTGTTCCTCGTTCAATTGCCAACGTTTTACTATAAGGGTTCGACATCGGTCGTCGTGCTGGTTTTCGAGAAAAGCGCGAATAACTTGGATCGCTGCGAAATATTTCAGAGTCCCGTCGAGTTTCAAAGTCGTGCGGCATCTTGGTTCGACCGCGGCAAAAATCGACATATCCTCGAATCCAACTTCAGATCCCTGTTCCTCGTTCAATTGCCAACGTTTTACTCTAATGGTTCGACATCGGTCGTCGTGCTGGTTTTCGAGAAAAGCGCGAATAACTTGTATCGCTGGAAATATTTCAGAGTCCCGAAGAGTTTCTAAGTCGTGCGGCACCTTGGTCCGGAGGACGAAATCGACATATCCTCGAATCCAACTACTGTTCCCTGTTCCTCGTTCAATTGCCAACGTTTTACTATAAGGGTTCGACATCGGTCGTCGTGCTGGTTTTCGAGAAAAGCGCGAATAACTTGTATCGCTGGAAATATTTCAGAGTCCCGACGAGTTTCAAAGTCGTGCGGCACCTTGGTCCGGAGGACGAAATCGACATATCCTCGAATCCAACTACTGATCCCTGTTCCTCGTTCAATTGCCAACGTTTTACTATAAGGGTTCGACATCGGTCGTCGTGCTGGTTTTCGAGAAAAGCGCGAATAACTTGGATCGCTGCGAAGTATTTCAGAGTCCCGTCGAGTTTCAAAGTCGTGCGGCATCTTGGTTCGACCGCGGCAAAAATCGACATATCCTCGAATCCAACTACAGATCCCTGTTCCTCGTTCAATTGCCAACGTTTTACTCTAATGGTTCGACATCGGTCGTCGTGCTGGTTTTCGAGAAAAGCGCGAATAACTTGTATCGCTGAAAATATTTCAGAGTCCCGAAGAGTTTCTAAGTCGTGCGGCACCTTGGTCCGGAGGACGAAATCGACATATCCTCGAATCCAACTACTGTTCCCTGTTCCTCGTTCAATTGCCAACGTTTTACTATAAGGGTTCGACATCGGTCGTCGTGCTGGTTTTCGAGAAAAGCGCGAATAACTTGTATCGCTGGAAATATTTCAGAGTCCCGACGAGTTTCAAAGTCGTGCGGCACCTTGGTCCGGAGGACGAAATCGACATATCCTCGAATCCAACTACTGATCCCTGTTCCTCGTTCAATTGCCAACGTTTTACTATAAGGGTTCGACATCGGTCGTCGTGCTGGTTTTCGAGAAAAGCGCGAATAACTTGGATCGCTGCGAAATATTTCAGAGTCCCGTCGAGTTTCAAAGTCGTGCGGCATCTTGGTTCGACCGCGGCAAAAATCGACATATCCTCGAATCCAACTACAGATCCCTGTTCCTCGTTCAATTGCCAACGTTTTACTCTAATGGTTCGACATCGGCCGTCGTGCTGGTTTTCGAGAAAAGCGCGAATAACTTGTATCGCTGGAAATATTTCAGAGTCCCGAAGAGTTTCTAAGTCGTGCGGCACCTTGGTCCGGAGGACGAAATCGACATATCCTCGAATCCAACTACTGTTCCCTGTTCCTCGTTCAATTGCCAACGTTTTACTATAAGGGTTCGACATCGGTCGTCGTGCTGGTTTTCGAGAAAAGCGCGAATAACTTGTATCGCTGGAAATATTTCAGAGTCCCGACGAGTTTCAAAGTCGTGCGGCACCTTGGTCCGGAGGACGAAATCGACATATCCTCGAATCCAACTACTGATCCCTGTTCCTCGTTCAATTGCCAACGTTTTACTCTAATGGTTCGACATCGGTCGTCGTGCTGGTTTTCGAGAAAAGCGCGAATAACTTGTATCGCTGGAAATATTTCAGAGTCCCGAAGAGTTTCTAAGTCGTGCGGCACCTTGGTCCGGAGGACGAAATCGACATATCCTCGAATCCAACTACTGTTCCCTGTTCCTCGTTCAATTGCCAACGTTTTACTATAAGGGTTCGACATCGGTCGTCGTGCTGGTTTTCGAGAAAAGCGCGAATAACTTGTATCGCTGGAAATATTTCAGAGTCCCGACGAGTTTCAAAGTCGTGCGGCACCTTGGTCCGGAGGACGAAATCGACATATCCTCGAATCCAACTACTGATCCCTGTTCCTCGTTCAATTGCCAACGTTTTACTATAAGGGTTCGACATCGGTCGTCGTGCTGGTTTTCGAGAAAAGCGCGAATAACTTGGATCGCTGCGAAATATTTCAGAGTCCCGTCGAGTTTCAAAGTCGTGCGGCATCTTGGTTCGACCGCGGCAAAAATCGACATATCCTCGAATCCAACTACAGATCCCTGTTCCTCGTTCAATTGCCAACGTTTTACTCTAATGGTTCGACATCGGTCGTCGTGCTGGTTTTCGAGAAAAGCGCGAATAACTTGTATCGCTGGAAATATTTCAGAGTCCCGACGAGTTTCAAAGTCGTGCGGCACCTTGGTCCGGAGGACGAAATCGACATATCCTCGAATCCAACTACTGATCCCTGTTCCTCGTTCAATTGCCAACGTTTTACTATATGGGTTCGACATCGGTCGTCGTGCTGGTTTTCGAGAAAAGCGCGAATAACTTGGATCGCTGCGAAATATTTCAGAGTCCCGTCGAGTTTCAAAGTCGTGCGGCATCTTGGTTCGACCGCGGCAAAAATCGACATATCCTCGAATCCAACTACAGATCCCTGTTCCTCGTTCAATTGCCAACGTTTTACTCTAATGGTTCGACATCGGTCGTCGTGCTGGTTTTCGAGAAAAGCGCGAATAACTTGTATCGCTGGAAATATTTCAGAGTCCCGAAGAGTTTCTAAGTCGTGCGGCACCTTGGTCCGGAGGACGAAATCGACATATCCTCGAATCCAACTACTGTTCCCTGTTCCTCGTTCAATTGCCAACGTTTTACTATAAGGGTTCGACATCGGTCGTCGTGCTGGTTTTCGAGAAAAGCGCGAATAACTTGTATCGCTGGAAATATTTCAGAGTCCCGACGAGTTTCAAAGTCGTGCGGCACCTTGGTCCGGAGGACGAAATCGACATATCCTCGAATCCAACTACTGATCCCTGTTCCTCGTTCAATTGCCAACGTTTTACTATAAGGGTTCGACATCGGTCGTCGTGCTGGTTTTCGAGAAAAGCGCGAATAACTTAGATCGCTGCGAAATATTTCAGAGTCCCGTCGAGTTTCAAAGTCGTGCGGCATCTTGGTTCGACCGCGGCAAAAATCGACATATCCTCGAATCCAACTACAGATCCCTGTTCCTCGTTCAATTGCCAACGTTTTACTCTAATGGTTCGACATCGGTCGTCGTGCTGGTTTTCGAGAAAAGCGCGAATAACTTGTATCGCTGGAAATATTTCAGAGTCCCGAAGAGTTTCTAAGTCGTGCGGCACCTTGGTCCGGAGGACGAAATCGACATATTCTCGAATCCAACTACTGTTCCCTGTTCCTCGTTCAATTGCCAACGTTTTACTATAAGGGTTCGACATCGGTCGTCGTGCTGGTTTTCGAGAAAAGCGCGAATAACTTGTATCGCTGGAAATATTTCAGAGTCCCGACGAGTTTCAAAGTCGTGCGGCACCTTGGTCCGGAGGACGAAATCGACATATCCTCGAATCCAACTACTGATCCCTGTTCCTCGTTCAATTGCCAACGTTTTACTATAAGGGTTCGACATCGGTCGTCGTGCTGGTTTTCGAGAAAAGCGCGAATAACTTGGATCGCTGCGAAGTATTTCAGAGTCCCGTCGAGTTTCAAAGTCGTGCGGCATCTTGGTTCGACCGCGGCAAAAATCGACATATCCTCGAATCCAACTACAGATCCCTGTTCCTCGTTCAATTGCCAACGTTTTACTCTAATGGTTCGACATCGGTCGTCGTGCTGGTTTTCGAGAAAAGCGCGAATAACTTGTATCGCTGGAAATATTTCAGAGTCCCGAAGAGTTTCTAAGTCGTGCGGCACCTTGGTCCGGAGGACGAAATCGACATATCCTCGAATCCAACTACTGTTCCCTGTTCCTCGTTCAATTGCCAACGTTTTACTATAAGGGTTCGACATCGGTCGTCGTGCTGGTTTTCGAGAAAAGCGCGAATAACTTGTATCGCTGGAAATATTTCAGAGTCCCGACGAGTTTCAAAGTCGTGCGGCATCTTGGTTCGACCGCGGCAAAAATCGACATATCCTCGAATCCAACTACAGATCCCTGTTCCTCGTTCAATTGCCAACGTTTTACTCTAATGGTTCGACATCGGTCGTCGTGCTGGTTTTCGAGAAAAGCGCGAATAACTTGTATCGCTGGAAATATTTCAGAGTCCCGAAGAGTTTCTAAGTCGTGCGGCACCTTGGTCCGGAGGACGAAATCGACATATCCTCGAATCCAACTACTGTTCCCTGTTCCTCGTTCAATTGCCAACGTTTTACTATAAGGGTTCGACATCGGTCGTCGTGCTGGTTTTCGAGAAAAGCGCGAATAACTTGTATCGCTGGAAATATTTCAGAGTCCCGACGAGTTTCAAAGTCGTGCGGCACCTTGGTCCGGAGGACGAAATCGACATATCCTCGAATCCAACTACTGATCCCTGTTCCTCGTTCAATTGCCAACGTTTTACTATAAGGGTTCGACATCGGTCGTCGTGCTGGTTTTCGAGAAAAGCGCGAATAACTTGGATCGCTGCGAAATATTTCAGAGTCCCGTCGAGTTTCAAAGTCGTGCGGCATCTTGGTTCGACCGCGGCAAAAATCGACATATCCTCGAATCCAACTACAGATCCCTGTTCCTCGTTCAATTGCCAACGTTTTACTATAAGGGTTCGACATCGGTCGTCGTGCTGGTTTTCGAGAAAAGCGCGAAAAACTTGGATCGCTGTGAAATATTTCAGAGTCCCGTCGAGTTTCAAAGTCGTGCGGCATCTTGGTTCGACCGCGGCAAAAATCGACATATCCTCGAATCCAACTACAGATCCCTGTTCCTCGTTCAATTGCCAACGTTTTACTCTAATGGTTCGACATCGGTCGTCGTGCTGGTTTTCGAGAAAAGCGCGAATAACTTGTATCGCTGGAAATATTTCAGAGTCCCGAAGAGTTTCTAAGTCGTGCGGCACCTTGGTCCGGAGGACGAAATCGACATATCCTCGAATCCAACTACTGTTCCCTGTTCCTCGTTCAATTGCCAACGTTTTACTATAATGGTTCGACATCGGTCGTCGTGCTGGTTTTCGAGAAAAGCGCGAATAACTTGTATCGCTGGAAATATTTCAGAGTCCCGACGAGTTTCAAAGTCGTGCGGCACCTTGGTCCGGAGGACGAAATCGACATATCCTCGAATCCAACTACTGATCCCTGTTCCTCGTTCAATTGCCAACGTTTTACTATAAGGGTTCGACATCGGTCGTCGTGCTGGTTTTCGAGAAAAGCGCGAATAACTTGGATCGCTGCGAAGTATTTCAGAGTCCCGTCGAGTTTCAAAGTCGTGCGGCATCTTGGTTCGACCGCGGCAAAAATCGACATATCCTCGAATCCAACTACAGATCCCTGTTCCTCGTTCAATTGCCAACGTTTTACTCTAATGGTTCGACATCGGTCGTCGTGCTGGTTTTCGAGAAAAGCGCGAATAACTTGTATCGCTGGAAATATTTCAGAGTCCCGAAGAGTTTCTAAGTCGTGCGGCACCTTGGTCCGGAGGACGAAATCGACATATCCTCGAATCCAACTACTGTTCCCTGTTCCTCGTTCAATTGCCAACGTTTTACTATAAGGGTTCGACATCGGTCGTCGTGCTGGTTTTCGAGAAAAGCGCGAATAACTTGTATCGCTGGAAATATTTCAGAGTCCCGACGAGTTTCAAAGTCGTGCGGCACCTTGGTCCGGAGGACGAAATCGACATATCCTCGAATCCAACTACTGCTCCCTGTTCCTCGTTCAATTGCCAACGTTTTACTATAAGGGTTCGACATCGGTCGTCGTGCTGGTTTTCGAGAAAAGCGCGAATAACTTGGATCGCTGCGAAATATTTCAGAGTCCCGTCGAGTTTCAAAGTCGTGCGGCATCTTGGTTCGACCGCGGCAAAAATCGACATATCCTCGAATCCAACTACAGATCCCTGTTCCTCGTTCAATTGCCAACGTTTTACTCTAATGGTTCGACATCGGTCGTCGTGCTGGTTTTCGAGAAAAGCGCGAATAACTTGTATCGCTGGAAATATTTCAGAGTCCCGAAGAGTTTCTAAGTCGTGCGGCACCTTGGTCCGACCGCGGCGAAAATCGACATATCCTCGAATCCAACTACTGATCCCTGTTCCTCGTTCAATTGCGAACGTATTACTCTAATGTTTCGACATCGGTCGTCGTACTGGTTTTCGAGAAAAACGCGAAAAACTTGGATCGCAGCGAAATATTTCTAAGTTCCCTGAAATTATTTTCGAATTTTGTTTTTGACCGTGTATTCATCGTGGTAATGATCGCAGCGATTGTTTATAATAATTCGTTTAGTCGGTTTACTCTTGATCTTGGTTCCGACGCTTTCCGCGGCTAAGTCCCAGCGGCTGTTGTAGCGGCGGTTTACGCCCATAAGCGCCCGTGCGTAAGGTACGGCGGCGCCGGCGTTCCGGCCGGCCGTTCGGTATCTATAAGGGAGAGCGACGGTCCGAGCGTCTCGGTCGGAGCAGCGTTGGGCGTGTGGCTATTCTATGACCTCGGTTGAGAAGCAGTCACCGCTCCTCGAGATTCTGTCTCGACTGTTCTTACCGTGTTGCGTTTCGGATTTCTCCACACAGCATGACCACGGGTCGGTGTCTATGACCGAATGGCCCTTATGTGGTGAGCGTCCATAAGTGACGTTGGTGACAGGTATGCACTTCTGTGTATGCTTGTACGACCTTATGCATTCAACTCTTTATCCACGCAGATGGACGATTTAAACTTAACGAAACGCTAAGGAAGGCTAGCGTCGGGTACATATAAAGTATCGTACTCTTAGTTCGAACTTTGAAAGAGGGAGAAAGTAGATCCAAACCCAAGAGGTGTCAGTTGTCGATATGCCTAGCGCGCACATTACGTGCCAACTCGTTATGACCAGCA
>CAJUZA010000012.1:52500-57500 GCA_910592295.1 Andrena haemorrhoa
ATTGCCGATGTTGCCGGGAAGATGACCAAACTTGATCATTTAGAGGAAGTAAAAGTCGTAACAAGGTTTCCGTAGGTGAACCTGCGGAAGGATCATTAACAAGGCTCAAAGAGCAAAAAGCAAAACGCTTGAATGAAACGTAACTATGCAAACACTAATATAAATGCGAACGCATTTATATAAACAGATACCAAATACTAAATGCGAATGCATTTAAACAGATACCAAATACTAAATGCGAATGCATTTAAACAGATACCAAAAACGAAATGCGAATATGCATTTCTCCTATATACCGCGTGGCACGGCTTACGCGCGGAGGTCGCTACAGACGGAGAACCTGGTTTCTCACCGCGACGCTCCCGTCCGATGCCCGTCGGTGAAGCGCAAAGAGCCCAGCTCGCCAGACCGCCAGACGCGGTGTCGCCGCCTCTTTGAGAACGGGACGATAATAATACGAACGCAATCACGAGTGCGCTAGCGCGAGGTTTCTAGAGAGAGGTCGTCGTTAACTGAATCGGGAAAAACAAGACCCGTCGTTGCGATCGCCCTCCGATAGCCCGCCGCCCTCGTCGGTTCCCGTTCACCTCGTATCCGGAGGCGTGTACCGTTGTATACGAATAACCGTCTGAGCGTGTTGTCTGCGCTAGCGTGTGTTGTAGGCTCTTGTCGAGAAAGGGGAGTCACTACTCGCGACCAAAGACAGGGACGAAAACACGAGACAAGCGCCCCGAGTGGTTAAGTAAAGCGCGCGCGCGAGAGAGGGCAGCCAGGAACGAGCCGCCGTCGGAGCCTCGGCTTCGCGACGTTTCTATCCCTCTCTTTCGACGACGCTTCTTCCACTCGCATTCCGCTTCCTCAGTTTTGGTCGCGCTCTCCGAAAAGTCCTCCTGTGGACGGGACCCTCTCCTCGGAGAGAGAAGAGGACCCGGGTAACCTAGGGCGGCTCGCACATCGAACGCGTTGACGTGCGTCCCGAGTATCGCTCACTTAATCGCGCGTCCCCGATAGCGAAAAAAAGGACCGGCTGTGAAGCATCGATAGCGAAAGTCCGATTGGACCGATCGAAGCCGGCCGTGCGTCCGCTTTCGGGGGACGACGACGATAGAGAGCGTGTAAGGAGGACGCTGCCGCGTGCGGTGGCCCCCGAGTACACGATTACGGTTCTCGTACCCGTGTATCTCGAAGGTTTTTAAATGAATACGCTCGGCCGTCGGACGTGTCGCGGTGTTTCCGCGTGCGTTTCGACGGTTCCCGTCCTGGACAGGAATCACACAGTGTCGTCAACGTTGGCGACGCCCGGACGGTCCTCCTTCGCGCGCTGGTTGGAGGCGCACGGGCCTCGGCTTCATCCGAACCGAGAGAACAAAAGATATATATCAAACATATTTAATAACACGATTACCCTGAACGGTGGATCACTTGGCTCGTGGGTCGATGAAGAACGCAGCTAATTGCGCGTCAACGTGTGAACTGCAGGACACATGAACATCGACATTTCGAACGCACATTGCGGTCCACGGATACAATTCCTGGACCACGCCTGGCTGAGGGTCGTTATCACAAACAAAAGACTGCTTGCGTCGGTTTCTCCTCGGCGTGTCATCCTCGCCGTCTCGCGTTTCCGACGATGTAACGCGTTTGGGTGTCGGGTCGATGATACACGCGAGATACGCGCGACGTACGAGCGAAAGTTGGGCTGTTCGTCGGCGTTTGCCACGGCTCGCGCCAGAGTCGTTGAAGCGTGTAATCTCTCCCGTGCGAGAAAAGAGAGAGGCGAACGTGATGAAAATATGATCATCGTGCGGACTCGCGTGCGTGCTTTCACGGCGTCGTGCGTCGTTGTTTTAAAACGACCGCCCGTGTGCTGCACCGCTCCCCGGATCAAGCACACTCACGGCAGCCTCTCCGCTCGCACCGGTGGTGTAGATTTGCCTTCACGTTCTGCGCGAGATCTTTTTACCGTGCTCCCGACGTCGCCTGAAATGAAAAATTTGTCCTGAGAAAGAGACACCAAAGAGCGAGAGATAGAGAGAAAGAGCAGTGCGCGGCATATGTGCGCCGATCTATATCGTCGCCTTCACGAGGCCCCAGGGATTTTAAAAAGAGGGTCGTCGTTTTGACAAGTGATAAAAGTCAATCGATACATCGAGGGCACACCGCTCGTTCTTCGGGACGCCGTGAAGATCCAAGGGTGTATTACACGAATACAGGCGCTGTGCGGGATGATAAACAACCACGCGTTAACAGGATCGGGTCGATGTATTTCCCCGTCCGTTGCGCGTGTCCTCGCCAAGCCCTATTCGTTCTCTCCCTATGGCCACGTTCCGTCGACACAGACGAGTGTTTGCGCCAAACATTCGATGAGAGATTGCTGCATGCGTCGTTTAACGTTTCTGTACCCCGAAATCCTCATTGGCGCGGCTGCGCGAATTTGAATTTTGACGAGAACCGAAAGGCGCTGATGCCGCGAAAGGTGGTTATGACTCTCCTTCGTGTAGAATGGAAGAACGAGTCTCCCCGATCGCCCCATGTCTTTGTCGCGTTGTTGGTCGACCGTATAAGAGACCGCGCGTCTCACCGGTCGTACAGTCCACGGAAAAGCTTATTTTTCCCGCGGTTCCCTCTGCTGCTCGCAGCGTGAAGGGATAGCGGAATCTCAAAGCTAATATAGCGGACGGACGTTAAAGTAAAAACCGGTGGTCGTTCCGCGGGAGTCTCGCGGATCGATTCGACGATGCGCGACGAAAAGAGACACTTTGGCGAGGCGCAAATAGAGGTAGGGGGGACTAATTCTCTATTAGAAGAGAAAAAGAGTCCATATACCTTTTCTCTGAAATCGTGCGATGGCACCTCTGGATACACAACGAGTCTGGCTATGAGCAGGGACGTGTACGGGGGAAGATATATGTGCGTGGCGTGTGATGCCGTATACGCGGTGCGCATGGGAAACTGCGAGCGAGCAAGGGAAGAGAAAGAATCGAAGAAGTTTATTTATATTCTTCTCCTTGTATTCTTCAGCCCAGCTTCTCGTCCGGCCCGGCCCCGTCGTCGGTGTCAACTCGCAATACGCGCACACCCCCCCGTACTCCCGCCGCCGGGAGACCCGTCGAGATAAAGTATCAAAAAGAGGGAGCACGATTTATATATCTTCTCTCCATATGATTGACGACCTCAGAGTAGGCGAGATTACCCGCTGAATTTAAGCATATTACTAAGCGGAGGAAAAGAAACTAACAAGGATTTCCTTAGTAGCGGCGAGCGAACAGGAATTAGCCCAGCACTGAATCCCGCGGTTCCGCCGCAGGGAATTGTAGTGTTCAGGAGGATCCGTTTATCCCGTGACGTCGCACCGCGTCCAAGTCCATCTTGAATGGGGCCACTTACCCGCAGAGGGTGCCAGGCCCGTAGCGACCGGTACGCGTTTCGGGAGGATCTCTCCATAGAGTCGGGTTGCTTGAGAGTGCAACCCTAAGTGGGTGGTAAACTCCATCTAAGGCTAAATACAACCACGAGACCGATAGCGAACAAGTACCGTGAGGGAAAGTTGAAAAGAACTTTGAAGAGAGAGTTCAAGAGTACGTGAAACCGTTCAGGGGTAAACCTGAGAAACCCAAAAGATCGAATGGGGAGATTCATCGTCGACGAGGCTGGCTCCCGTCGGTGCGCGATACTCCGGGTGGACTTTCGTGGTCCATTAGCGAGGGTACACCACCGGCGGCGAATGTTCCGGCCACGTAGTCGTGCACTTCTCCCCTAGTAGAACGTCGCGACCCGTTGCGTGTCGGTCTACGGCCCGAGCGGTTGCCTGTTTCGTTGCTCCCAGAGCACGCGACAGACCCTCGGCCGCCCGGCCGGCTGCGCGACGGTACTCTGACGGTATCGGGCCGCAACCAATCCATTTTCGAATGTGTGTGCGTCAGGCCCGCCGCAAGCCCGGCCAGTTCTTACCCGGAGGCACGGACCTGGTGCCGTCCCCGGGCCTGGCCAGCTGTTAGCAGGCGGTGTCCTTGGACTGGCCAAGCTTCGAATTACCGGTCGGCGACGCTACTGCTTTGGGTACTCTCAGGACCCGTCTTGAAACACGGACCAAGGAGTCTAACATGTGCGCGAGTCATTGGGAGAAAGAAACCTAAAGGCGGAATGAAAGTGAAGGTCGACCTTTGCGTCGACCGAGGGAGGATCGGCCGCGTTACGATGCGGCCTCGCACTCCCGGGGCGTCTCGTTCTCATTGCGAGAAGAGGCGCACCTAGAGCGTACACGTTGGGACCCGAAAGATGGTGAACTATGCCTGGTCAGGACGAAGTCAGGGGAAACCCTGATGGAGGTCCGTAGCGATTCTGACGTGCAAATCGATCGTCGGAACTGGGTATAGGGGCGAAAGACTAATCGAACCATCTAGTAGCTGGTTCCCTCCGAAGTTTCCCTCAGGATAGCTGGCACTCGCTCGTTCCTACGCGAACGTGTGCGAGTTTCATCTGGTAAAGCGAATGATTAGAGGCCTTGGGGCCGAAACGACCTCAACCTATTCTCAAACTTTAAATGGGTGAGATCTCTGGCTTGCTTGGATCATGAAGCCACGAGATTATATTGAATCAGAGTGCCAAGTGGGCCAATTTTGGTAAGCAGAACTGGCGCTGTGGGATGAACCAAACGCAGAGTTAAGGCGCCTAAGTCGACGCTTATGGGATACCATGAAAGGCGTTGGTTGCTTAAGACAGCAGGACGGTGGCCATGGAAGTCGGAATCCGCTAAGGAGTGTGTAACAACTCACCTGCCGAAGCAACTAGCCCTGAAAATGGATGGCGCTGAAGCGTCGCGCCTATACTCCGCCGTCAGCGGCAAGTGGGGAGGGACGTGCCACCCGTTCGCGGGTGACCGTCCTCCATGAAGCCCTGACGAGTAGGAGGGTCGCGGCGGTGTGCGCAGAAGGGTCTGGGCGTGAGCCTGCCTGGAGCCACCGTCGGTGCAGATCTTGGTGGTAGTAGCAAATACTCCA
>CAJUZA010000012.1:62500-72500 GCA_910592295.1 Andrena haemorrhoa
AGAAAAGCGCGAATAACTTGTATCGCTGGAAATATTTCAGAGTCCCGACGAGTTTCTAAGTCGTGCGGCACCTTGGTCCGGAGGACGAAATCGACATATCCTCGAATCCAACTACTGATCCCTGTTCCTCGTTCAATTGCCAACGTTTTACTATAAGGGTTCGACATCGGTCGTCGTGCTGGTTTTCGAGAAAAGCGCGAATAACTTGGATCGCTGCGAAATATTTCAGAGTCCCGTCGAGTTTCAAAGTCGTGCGGCATCTTGGTTCGACCGCGGCAAAAATCGACATATCCTCGAATCCAACTACAGATCCCTGTTCCTCGTTCAATTGCCAACGTTTTACTCTAATGGTTCGACATCGGTCGTCGTGCTGGTTTTCGAGAAAAGCGCGAATAACTTGTATCGCTGGAAATATTTCAGAGTCCCGACGAGTTTCTAAGTCGTGCGGCACCTTGGTCCGGAGGACGAAATCGACATATCCTCGAATCCAACTACTGATCCCTGTTCCTCGTTCAATTGCCAACGTTTTACTATAAGGGTTCGACATCGGTCGTCGTGCTGGTTTTCGAGAAAAGCGCGAATAACTTGGATCGCTGCGAAATATTTCAGAGTCCCGTCGAGTTTCAAAGTCGTGCGGCATCTTGGTTCGACCGCGGCAAAAATCGACATATCCTCGAATCCAACTACAGATCCCTGTTCCTCGTTCAATTGCCAACGTTTTACTCTAATGGTTCGACATCGGTCGTCGTGCTGGTTTTCGAGAAAAGCGCGAATAACTTGTATCGCTGGAAATATTTCAGAGTCCCGACGAGTTTCTAAGTCGTGCGGCACCTTGGTCCGGAGGACGAAATCGACATATCCTCGAATCCAACTACTGATCCCTGTTCCTCGTTCAATTGCCAACGTTTTACTATAAGGGTTCGACATCGGTCGTCGTGCTGGTTTTCGAGAAAAGCGCGAATAACTTGGATCGCTGCGAAATATTTCAGAGTCCCGTCGAGTTTCAAAGTCGTGCGGCATCTTGGTTCGACCGCGGCAAAAATCGACATATCCTCGAATCCAACTACTGATCCCTGTTCCTCGTTCAATTGCCAACGTTTTACTCTAATGGTTCGACATCGGTCGTCGTGCTGGTTTTCGAGAAAAGCGCGAATAACTTGTATCGCTGGAAATATTTCAGAGTCCCGACGAGTTTCTAAGTCGTGCGGCACCTTGGTCCGGAGGACGAAATCGACATATCCTCGAATCCAACTACTGATCCCTGTTCCTCGTTCAATTGCCAACGTTTTACTATAAGGGTTCGACATCGGTCGTCGTGCTGGTTTTCGAGAAAAGCGCGAATAACTTGGATCGCTGCGAAATATTTCAGAGTCCCGTCGAGTTTCAAAGTCGTGCGGCATCTTGGTTCGACCGCGGCAAAAATCGACATATCCTCGAATCCAACTACAGATCCCTGTTCCTCGTTCAATTGCCAACGTTTTACTCTAATGGTTCGACATCGGTCGTCGTGCTGGTTTTCGAGAAAAGCGCGAATAACTTGTATCGCTGGAAATATTTCAGAGTCCCGACGAGTTTCTAAGTCGTGCGGCACCTTGGTCCGGAGGACGAAATCGACATATCCTCGAATCCAACTACTGATCCCTGTTCCTCGTTCAATTGCCAACGTTTTACTATAAGGGTTCGACATCGGTCGTCGTGCTGGTTTTCGAGAAAAGCGCGAATAACTTGGATCGCTGCGAAATATTTCAGAGTCCCGTCGAGTTTCAAAGTCGTGCGGCATCTTGGTTCGACCGCGGCAAAAATCGACATATCCTCGAATCCAACTACAGATCCCTGTTCCTCGTTCAATTGCCAACGTTTTACTCTAATGGTTCGACATCGGTCGTCGTGCTGGTTTTCGAGAAAAGCGCGAATAACTTGTATCGCTGGAAATATTTCAGAGTCCCGACGAGTTTCTAAGTCGTGCGGCACCTTGGTCCGGAGGACGAAATCGACATATCCTCGAATCCAACTACTGATCCCTGTTCCTCGTTCAATTGCCAACGTTTTACTATAAGGGTTCGACATCGGTCGTCGTGCTGGTTTTCGAGAAAAGCGCGAATAACTTGGATCGCTGCGAAATATTTCAGAGTCCCGTCGAGTTTCAAAGTCGTGCGGCATCTTGGTTCGACCGCGGCAAAAATCGACATATCCTCGAATCCAACTACAGATCCCTGTTCCTCGTTCAATTGCCAACGTTTTACTCTAATGGTTCGACATCGGTCGTCGTGCTGGTTTTCGAGAAAAGCGCGAATAACTTGTATCGCTGGAAATATTTCAGAGTCCCGACGAGTTTCTAAGTCGTGCGGCACCTTGGTCCGGAGGACGAAATCGACATATCCTCGAATCCAACTACTGATCCCTGTTCCTCGTTCAATTGCCAACGTTTTACTATAAGGGTTCGACATCGGTCGTCGTGCTGGTTTTCGAGAAAAGCGCGAATAACTTGGATCGCTGCGAAATATTTCAGAGTCCCGTCGAGTTTCAAAGTCGTGCGGCATCTTGGTTCGACCGCGGCAAAAATCGACATATCCTCGAATCCAACTACAGATCCCTGTTCCTCGTTCAATTGCCAACGTTTTACTCTAATGGTTCGACATCGGTCGTCGTGCTGGTTTTCGAGAAAAGCGCGAATAACTTGTATCGCTGGAAATATTTCAGAGTCCCGACGAGTTTCTAAGTCGTGCGGCACCTTGGTCCGGAGGACGAAATCGACATATCCTCGAATCCAACTACTGATCCCTGTTCCTCGTTCAATTGCCAACGTTTTACTATAAGGGTTCGACATCGGTCGTCGTGCTGGTTTTCGAGAAAAGCGCGAATAACTTGGATCGCTGCGAAATATTTCAGAGTCCCGTCGAGTTTCAAAGTCGTGCGGCATCTTGGTTCGACCGCGGCAAAAATCGACATATCCTCGAATCCAACTACAGATCCCTGTTCCTCGTTCAATTGCCAACGTTTTACTCTAAGGGTTCGACATCGGTCGTCGTGCTGGTTTTCGAGAAAAGCGCGAATAACTTGTATCGCTGGAAATATTTCAGAGTCCCGACGAGTTTCTAAGTCGTGCGGCACCTTGGTCCGGAGGACGAAATCGACATATCCTCGAATCCAACTACTGATCCCTGTTCCTCGTTCAATTGCCAACGTTTTACTATAAGGGTTCGACATCGGTCGTCGTGCTGGTTTTCGAGAAAAGCGCGAATAACTTGGATCGCTGCGAAATATTTCAGAGTCCCGTCGAGTTTCAAAGTCGTGCGGCATCTTGGTTCGACCGCGGCAAAAATCGACATATCCTCGAATCCAACTACAGATCCCTGTTCCTCGTTCAATTGCCAACGTTTTACTCTAATGGTTCGACATCGGTCGTCGTGCTGGTTTTCGAGAAAAGCGCGAATAACTTGTATCGCTGGAAATATTTCAGAGTCCCGACGAGTTTCTAAGTCGTGCGGCACCTTGGTCCGGAGGACGAAATCGACATATCCTCGAATCCAACTACTGATCCCTGTTCCTCGTTCAATTGCCAACGTTTTACTATAAGGGTTCGACATCGGTCGTCGTGCTGGTTTTCGAGAAAAGCGCGAATAACTTGGATCGCTGCGAAATATTTCAGAGTCCCGTCGAGTTTCAAAGTCGTGCGGCATCTTGGTTCGACCGCGGCAAAAATCGACATATCCTCGAATCCAACTACAGATCCCTGTTCCTCGTTCAATTGCCAACGTTTTACTCTAATGGTTCGACATCGGTCGTCGTGCTGGTTTTCGAGAAAAGCGCGAATAACTTGTATCGCTGGAAATATTTCAGAGTCCCGACGAGTTTCTAAGTCGTGCGGCACCTTGGTCCGGAGGACGAAATCGACATATCCTCGAATCCAACTACTGATCCCTGTTCCTCGTTCAATTGCCAACGTTTTACTATAAGGGTTCGACATCGGTCGTCGTGCTGGTTTTCGAGAAAAGCGCGAATAACTTGGATCGCTGCGAAATATTTCAGAGTCCCGTCGAGTTTCAAAGTCGTGCGGCATCTTGGTTCGACCGCGGCAAAAATCGACATATCCTCGAATCCAACTACAGATCCCTGTTCCTCGTTCAATTGCCAACGTTTTACTCTAATGGTTCGACATCGGTCGTCGTGCTGGTTTTCGAGAAAAGCGCGAATAACTTGTATCGCTGGAAATATTTCAGAGTCCCGACGAGTTTCTAAGTCGTGCGGCACCTTGGTCCGGAGGACGAAATCGACATATCCTCGAATCCAACTACTGATCCCTGTTCCTCGTTCAATTGCCAACGTTTTACTATAAGGGTTCGACATCGGTCGTCGTGCTGGTTTTCGAGAAAAGCGCGAATAACTTGGATCGCTGCGAAATATTTCAGAGTCCCGTCGAGTTTCAAAGTCGTGCGGCATCTTGGTTCGACCGCGGCAAAAATCGACATATCCTCGAATCCAACTACAGATCCCTGTTCCTCGTTCAATTGCCAACGTTTTACTCTAATGGTTCGACATCGGTCGTCGTGCTGGTTTTCGAGAAAAGCGCGAATAACTTGTATCGCTGGAAATATTTCAGAGTCCCGACGAGTTTCTAAGTCGTGCGGCACCTTGGTCCGGAGGACGAAATCGACATATCCTCGAATCCAACTACTGATCCCTGTTCCTCGTTCAATTGCCAACGTTTTACTATAAGGGTTCGACATCGGTCGTCGTGCTGGTTTTCGAGAAAAGCGCGAATAACTTGGATCGCTGCGAAATATTTCAGAGTCCCGTCGAGTTTCAAAGTCGTGCGGCATCTTGGTTCGACCGCGGCAAAAATCGACATATCCTCGAATCCAACTACAGATCCCTGTTCCTCGTTCAATTGCCAACGTTTTACTCTAATGGTTCGACATCGGTCGTCGTGCTGGTTTTCGAGAAAAGCGCGAATAACTTGTATCGCTGGAAATATTTCAGAGTCCCGACGAGTTTCTAAGTCGTGCGGCACCTTGGTCCGGAGGACGAAATCGACATATCCTCGAATCCAACTACTGATCCCTGTTCCTCGTTCAATTGCCAACGTTTTACTATAAGGGTTCGACATCGGTCGTCGTGCTGGTTTTCGAGAAAAGCGCGAATAACTTGGATCGCTGCGAAATATTTCAGAGTCCCGTCGAGTTTCAAAGTCGTGCGGCATCTTGGTTCGACCGCGGCAAAAATCGACATATCCTCGAATCCAACTACAGATCCCTGTTCCTCGTTCAATTGCCAACGTTTTACTCTAATGGTTCGACATCGGTCGTCGTGCTGGTTTTCGAGAAAAGCGCGAATAACTTGTATCGCTGGAAATATTTCAGAGTCCCGACGAGTTTCTAAGTCGTGCGGCACCTTGGTCCGGAGGACGAAATCGACATATCCTCGAATCCAACTACTGATCCCTGTTCCTCGTTCAATTGCCAACGTTTTACTATAAGGGTTCGACATCGGTCGTCGTGCTGGTTTTCGAGAAAAGCGCGAATAACTTGGATCGCTGCGAAATATTTCAGAGTCCCGTCGAGTTTCAAAGTCGTGCGGCATCTTGGTTCGACCGCGGCAAAAATCGACATATCCTCGAATCCAACTACAGATCCCTGTTCCTCGTTCAATTGCCAACGTTTTACTCTAATGGTTCGACATCGGTCGTCGTGCTGGTTTTCGAGAAAAGCGCGAATAACTTGTATCGCTGGAAATATTTCAGAGTCCCGACGAGTTTCTAAGTCGTGCGGCACCTTGGTCCGGAGGACGAAATCGACATATCCTCGAATCCAACTACTGATCCCTGTTCCTCGTTCAATTGCCAACGTTTTACTATAAGGGTTCGACATCGGTCGTCGTGCTGGTTTTCGAGAAAAGCGCGAATAACTTGGATCGCTGCGAAATATTTCAGAGTCCCGTCGAGTTTCAAAGTCGTGCGGCATCTTGGTTCGACCGCGGCAAAAATCGACATATCCTCGAATCCAACTACAGATCCCTGTTCCTCGTTCAATTGCCAACGTTTTACTCTAATGGTTCGACATCGGTCGTCGTGCTGGTTTTCGAGAAAAGCGCGAATAACTTGTATCGCTGGAAATATTTCAGAGTCCCGACGAGTTTCTAAGTCGTGCGGCACCTTGGTCCGGAGGACGAAATCGACATATCCTCGAATCCAACTACTGATCCCTGTTCCTCGTTCAATTGCCAACGTTTTACTATAAGGGTGCGACATCGGTCGTCGTGCTGGTTTTCGAGAAAAGCGCGAATAACTTGGATCGCTGCGAAATATTTCAGAGTCCCGTCGAGTTTCAAAGTCGTGCGGCATCTTGGTTCGACCGCGGCAAAAATCGACATATCCTCGAATCCAACTACAGATCCCTGTTCCTCGTTCAATTGCCAACGTTTTACTCTAATGGTTCGACATCGGTCGTCGTGCTGGTTTTCGAGAAAAGCGCGAATAACTTGTATCGCTGGAAATATTTCAGAGTCCCGACGAGTTTCTAAGTCGTGCGGCACCTTGGTCCGGAGGACGAAATCGACATATCCTCGAATCCAACTACTGATCCCTGTTCCTCGTTCAATTGCCAACGTTTTACTATAAGGGTTCGACATCGGTCGTCGTGCTGGTTTTCGAGAAAAGCGCGAATAACTTGGATCGCTGCGAAATATTTCAGAGTCCCGTCGAGTTTCAAAGTCGTGCGGCATCTTGGTTCGACCGCGGCAAAAATCGACATATCCTCGAATCCAACTACAGATCCCTGTTCCTCGTTCAATTGCCAACGTTTTACTCTAATGGTTCGACATCGGTCGTCGTGCTGGTTTTCGAGAAAAGCGCGAATAACTTGTATCGCTGGAAATATTTCAGAGTCCCGACGAGTTTCTAAGTCGTGCGGCACCTTGGTCCGGAGGACGAAATCGACATATCCTCGAATCCAACTACTGATCCCTGTTCCTCGTTCAATTGCCAACGTTTTACTATAAGGGTTCGACATCGGTCGTCGTGCTGGTTTTCGAGAAAAGCGCGAATAACTTGGATCGCTGCGAAATATTTCAGAGTCCCGTCGAGTTTCAAAGTCGTGCGGCATCTTGGTTCGACCGCGGCAAAAATCGACATATCCTCGAATCCAACTACAGATCCCTGTTCCTCGTTCAATTGCCAACGTTTTACTCTAATGGTTCGACATCGGTCGTCGTGCTGGTTTTCGAGAAAAGCGCGAATAACTTGTATCGCTGGAAATATTTCAGAGTCCCGACGAGTTTCTAAGTCGTGCGGCACCTTGGTCCGGAGGACGAAATCGACATATCCTCGAATCCAACTACTGATCCCTGTTCCTCGTTCAATTGCCAACGTTTTACTATAAGGGTTCGACATCGGTCGTCGTGCTGGTTTTCGAGAAAAGCGCGAATAACTTGGATCGCTGCGAAATATTTCAGAGTCCCGTCGAGTTTCAAAGTCGTGCGGCATCTTGGTTCGACCGCGGCAAAAATCGACATATCCTCGAATCCAACTACAGATCCCTGTTCCTCGTTCAATTGCCAACGTTTTACTCTAATGGTTCGACATCGGTCGTCGTGCTGGTTTTCGAGAAAAGCGCGAATAACTTGTATCGCTGGAAATATTTCAGAGTCCCGACGAGTTTCTAAGTCGTGCGGCACCTTGGTCCGGAGGACGAAATCGACATATCCTCGAATCCAACTACTGATCCCTGTTCCTCGTTCAATTGCCAACGTTTTACTATAAGGGTTCGACATCGGTCGTCGTGCTGGTTTTCGAGAAAAGCGCGAATAACTTGGATCGCTGCGAAATATTTCAGAGTCCCGTCGAGTTTCAAAGTCGTGCGGCATCTTGGTTCGACCGCGGCAAAAATCGACATATCCTCGAATCCAACTACAGATCCCTGTTCCTCGTTCAATTGCCAACGTTCTACTCTAATGGTTCGACATCGGTCGTCGTGCTGGTTTTCGAGAAAAGCGCGAATAACTTGTATCGCTGGAAATATTTCAGAGTCCCGACGAGTTTCTAAGTCGTGCGGCACCTTGGTCCGGAGGACGAAATCGACATATCCTCGAATCCAACTACTGATCCCTGTTCCTCGTTCAATTGCCAACGTTTTACTATAAGGGTTCGACATCGGTCGTCGTGCTGGTTTTCGAGAAAAGCGCGAATAACTTGGATCGCTGCGAAATATTTCAGAGTCCCGTCGAGTTTCAAAGTCGTGCGGCATCTTGGTTCGACCGCGGCAAAAATCGACATATCCTCGAATCCAACTACAGATCCCTGTTCCTCGTTCAATTGCCAACGTTTTACTCTAATGGTTCGACATCGGTCGTCGTGCTGGTTTTCGAGAAAAGCGCGAATAACTTGTATCGTTGGAAATATTTCAGAGTCCCGACGAGTTTCAAAGTCGTGCGGCACCTTGGTCCGACCGCGGCGAAAATCGACATATCCTCGAATCCAACTACTAATCCCTGTTCCTCGTTCAATTGCGAACGTATTACTCTAATGGTTCGACATCGGTCGTCGTACTGGTTTTCGAGAAAAACGCGAAAAACTTGGATCGCAGCGAAATATTTCTAAGTTCCGTGAAATTATTTTCGAATTTTGTTTTTGACCGTGTATTCATCGTGGTAATGATCGCAGCGATTGTTTATAATAATTCGTTTTGTCGGTTTACTCTTGATCTTGGTTCCGACGCTTTCCGCGGCTAAGTCCCAGCGGCTGTTGTAGCGGCGGTTTACGCCCATAAGCGCCCGTGCGTAAGGTACGGCGGCGCCGGCGTTCCGGCCGGCCGTTCGGTATCTATAAGGGAGAGCGACGGTCCGAGCGTCTCGGTCGGAGCAGCGTTGGGCGTGTGGCTATTCTATGACCTCGGTTGAGAAGCAGTCACCGCTCCTCGAGATTCTGTCTCGACTGTTCTTACCGTGTTGCGTTTCGGATTTCTCCACACAGCATGACCACGGGTCGGTGTCTATGACCGAATGGCCCTTATGTGGTGAGCGTCCATAAGTGACGTTGGTGACAGGTATGCACTTCTGTGTATGCTTGTACGACCTTATGCATTCAACTCTTTATCCACGCAGATGGACGATTTAAACTTAACGAAACGCTAAGGAAGGCTAGCGTCGGGTACATATAAAGTATCGTACTCTTAGTTCGAACTTTGAAAGAGGGAGAAAGTAGATCCAAACCCAAGAGGTGTCAGTTGTCGATATGGCTAGCGCGCACATTACGTGCCAACTCGTTATGACCAGCATGGCACGGTCCGCGCTATCCCGTTTGCTCAGCATGCACTTGTCCGCGCTATTACGTACATGACCAGCGTGAATGATACGCGCTTTGTCGATATGTCCAGCGTGTAGTGGTCCGTGCTTCTACGGTGGATGCTAGCGTGCGTGTACTCCGTGCTTCCCGATGGATGCAGCGGCACGCGTGATACGCGCTTTATCGAGCTTCAGACGCCATCCTTATTTATAAAGGAAATATAATGAATTTTGTCTGTGTATATTACACGAGATCTTTCTGTGAACGTATACGAAAAAGGGGCACATATCCGATTGAAATATTAGTCTGTGGAAATATCGGAAAGATATGATGTCGAAGTTATGATAAAAAGGAAGAGTGGAGAGAAAGGCCCGTAATATCATGCGAGGATGTTAGTCTGTGGAAAATCCTATGTATTGATATATATGGTGTCGAGAGGGAGAGAATTATATAGAGCGAGAGGAGGAGATGCGGCACATATCCGAGATAGAATTTGTGGAACGATTCGAGGATATGATGTCGAAAACTTGCACGCTGATGTGCAAGTTTTATAAAATCAAATGTGGGGCATCGTCGATCCGTCTCTAAAAGAGCGGACGACGCGATGAGAACAGAAAGAACACGAAAGTGTGTGAATTCGAAGAGAAGAGGGAAGCTTCGCGAAGCTCCCTGGTTGATCCTGCCAGTAGTCATATGCTTGTCTCAAAGATTAAGCCATGCATG
>CAJUZA010000012.1:75000-77500 GCA_910592295.1 Andrena haemorrhoa
CGAGTGGTTAAGTAAAGCGCGCGCGCGAGAGAGGGCAGCCAGGAACGAGCCGCCGTCGGAGCCTCGGCTTCGCGACGTTTCTATCCCTCTCTTTCGACGACGCTTCTTCCACTCGCATTCCGCTTCCTCAGTTTTGGTCGCGCTCTCCGAAAAGTCCTCCTGTGGACGGGACCCTCTCCTCGGAGAGAGAAGAGGACCCGGGTAACCTAGGTCGGCTCGCACATCGAACGCGTCGACGTGCGTCCCGAGTATCGCTCACTTAATCGCGCGTCCCCGATAGCGAAAAAAAGGACCGGCTGTGAAGCATCGATAGCGAAAGTCCGATTGGACCGATCGAAGCCGGCCGTGCGTCCGCTTTCGGGGGACGGCGACGATAGAGAGCGTGTAAGGAGGACGCTGCCGCGTGCGGTGGCCCCCGAGTACACGATTACGGTTCTCGTACCCGTGTATCTCGAAGGTTTTTAAATGAATACGCTCGGCCGTCGGACGTGTCGCGGTGTTTCCGCGTGCGTTTCGACGGTTCCCGTCCTGGACAGGAATCACACAGTGTCGTCAACGTTGGCGACGCCCGGACGGTCCTCCTTCGCGCGCTGGTTGGAGGCGCACGGGCCTCGGCTTCATCCGAACCGAGAGAACAAAAGATATATATCAAACATATTTAATAACACGATTACCCTGAACGGTGGATCACTTGGCTCGTGGGTCGATGAAGAACGCAGCTAATTGCGCGTCAACGTGTGAACTGCAGGACACATGAACATCGACATTTCGAACGCACATTGCGGTCCACGGATACAATTCCTGGACCACGCCTGGCTGAGGGTCGTTATCACATACAAAAGACTGCTTGCGTCGGTTTCTCCTCGGCGTGTCATCCTCGCCGTCTCGCGTTTCCGACGATGTAACGCGTTTCGGTGTCGGGTCGATGATACACGCGAGATACGCGCGACGTACGAGCGAAAGTTGGGCTGTTCGTCGGCGTTTGCCACGGCTCGCGGCAGAGTCGTTGAAGCGTGTAATCTCTCCCGTGCGAGAAAAGAGAGAGGCGAACGTGATGAAAATATGATCATCGTGCGGACTCGCGTGCGTGCTTTCACGGCGTCGTGCGTCGTTGTTTTAAAACGACCGCCCGTGTGCTGCACCGCTCCCCGGATCAAGCACACTCACGGCAGCCTCTCCGCTCGCACCGGTGGTGTAGATTTGCCTTCACGTTCTGCGCGAGATCTTTTTACCGTGCTCCCGACGTCGCCTGAAATGAAAAATTTGTCCTGAGAAAGAGACACCAAAGAGCGAGAGATAGAGAGAAAGAGCAGTGCGCGGCATATGTGCGCCGATCTATATCGTCGCCTTCACGAGGCCCCAGGGATTTTAAAAAGAGGGTCGTCGTTTTGACAAGTGATAAAAGTCAATCGATACATCGAGGGCACACCACTCGTTCTTCGGGACGCCGTGAAGATCCAAGGGTGTATTACACGAATACAGGCGCTGTGCGGGATGATAAACAACCACGCGTTAACAGGATCGGGTCGATGTATTTCCCCGTCCGTTGCGCGTGTCCTCGCCAAGCCCTATTCGTTCTCTCCCTATGGCCACGTTCCGTCGACACAGACTAGTGTTTGCGCCAAACATTCGATGAGAGATTGCTGCATGCGTCGTTTAACGTTTCTGTACCCCGAAATCCTCATTGGCGCGGCTGCGCGAATTTGAATTTTGACGAGAACCGAAAGGCGCTGATGCCGCGAAAGGTGGTTATGACTCTCCTTCGTGTAGAATGGAAGAACGAGTCTCCCCGATCGCCCCATGTCTTTGTCGCGTTGTTGGTCGACCGTATAAGAGACCGCGCGTCTCACCGGTCGTACAGTCCACGGAAAAGCTTATTTTTCCCGCGGTTCCCTCTGCTGCTCGCAGCGTGAAGGGATAGCGGAATCTCAAAGCTAATATAGCGGACGGACGTTAAAGTAAAAACCGGTGGTCGTTCCGCGGGAGTCTCGCGGATCGATTCGACGATGCGCGACGAAAAGAGACACTTTGGCGAGGCGCAAATAGAGGTAGGGGGGACTAATTCTCTATTAGAAGAGAAAAAGAGTCCATATACCTTTTCTCTGAAATCGTGCGATGGCACCTCTGGATACACAACGAGTCTGGCTATGAGCAGGGACGTGTACGGGGGAAGATATATGTGCGTGGCGTGTGATGCCGTATACGCGGTGCGCATGGGAAACTGCGAGCGAGCAAGGGAAGAGAAAGAATCGAAGAAGTTTATTTATATTCTTCTCCTTGTATTCTTCAGCCCAGCTTCTCGTCCGGCCCGGCCCCGTCGTCGGTGTCAACTCGCAATACGCGCACACCCCCCCGTACTCCCGCCGCCGGGAGACCCGTCGAGATAAAGTATCAAAAAGAGGGAGCACGATTTATATATCTTCTCTCCATATGATTGACGACCTCAGAGTAGGCGAGATTACCCGCTGAATTTAAGCATATTACTAAGCGGAGGAAAAGA
>CAJUZA010000012.1:80000-82500 GCA_910592295.1 Andrena haemorrhoa
GCCATTCAACGCTCAGCTCAGAACTGGCACGGACTAGGGGAATCCGACTGTCTAATTAAAACAAAGCATTGCGATGGCCCCCGAGGGTGTTGACGCAATGTGATTTCTGCCCAGTGCTCTGAATGTCAACGTGAAGAAATTCAAAAAAGCGCGGGTAAACGGCGGGAGTAACTATGACTCTCTTAAGGTAGCCAAATGCCTCGTCATCTAATTAGTGACGCGCATGAATGGATTAACGAGATTCCCTCTGTCCCTATCTACTGCAGACCAGGACACCGACGGTCAAAAACCCGAGGATGATCATTTTCGACGTCCCAAGGGAGATGTCGGAAAAGGACATCCTCAATAGTATGCGTAAACAGAACGCGAAAGTTCTGGAAGGAGAGGCGACTGAAGGTACTTTTTCTTTATGTTTCAGGACAGGAAGAAAGGACAGCGACGAGACTAACTGGGTGGCCGAGGTTTCGCCGAAGCTGCGAGGGAGGCTGCTCGAGGCGAACAAAGTTTTCCTCGGGTGGAACGCGTGCAAGGTGCGCGACTTCCTCGCGGTTAGCCGGTGCTTCAAGTGCCAGGGATTCGGGCACATCGCCAAACACTGCCGACACAAGGAGGAGATCTGCAGCCACTGCACAGAAGAGGGGCACGGGGCGAAAACGTGCCCCAAGAAGACACGGTCCGCGGTCTGCGTGAACTGCAGAAGGATTGGACTCAAGGGGGCCCATGCTGCATCCAGCAAAGAGTGCCCCGCGCACAGGAAGGCCCTCGACAAGACAGTGACCAGGACGGTCTACCACTGCTAAGGGCGACTATACGGCTGGACGAGGAATCAAGATCCTGCAGCACAACATGCAGCGATCGAGATTAGTACCACACGAGGTCCGATCTGAGATGGAGAGAGTAGACGCTGACATCCTGCTGATGCAGGAGCCGTACAGCGTCAATGGACGCATACCTGGATTCGGCAACGGATCAAGGGTGATATCGCGCGGTAGCGTGGGTCAACCGCCATGGGCGGCGATCTGCGTCCGTAACCGAGGATTCACCGTGCTGGAAATCGCGGATCTGTGCACGACGCACTGCGTCTGTGCGCAGGTCTCTATCGACGGCGCGGAAATGTACGTGGTGAGCCAATACTTCCCACCATCGGTGGATATTGGAGTTGGACTGGCGCATTTGGACAAGATCGTGACGAGACTCAAGGGGAAGATACTGGTCATGGGGGTGGACGCGAATGCGAAATCCCTCCTCTGGCACAGTGGGAAAACCGACAGTCGTGGCGAGGAGCTAGAGCAGCTAATCGCCCGGCACGATCTGCTAGTTCTGAATGAGCCGGGACAACCCACCACGTTCCAGAACACTCGGGGATCATCTAACATCGACGTCACGCTGGTGAGCTGGGAAGCGATACCGCTCACGAGGACCTGGAAGGTGCACGAGAGCGGTTCCTCCAGCGACCACAGAATCATCGAAACCAGATTGGACCTTGGAAACGGTGGTACAAGAAGGCCGTTCCAGAAACCACGGTATAACACCAGGAATGCCAAATGGGACAAATTCCAGCGAGTCCTAATGTGCGAGAAGCGCTCTCTCTCTAACGCGCAAATTCTTTGCGCCGAGGACGTTGAGAGTGCGGCCGCACATGTCGAACGAGTACTGACTAGCGCCTGCGACGCTGCAATACCACTTAAGAAATGGCATAATCGGTCTAAACCGTGGTGGACGGGGGAACTTACGGAGCGGAAGAGAGCGTCCCACCGGGCGCGCAGGAAATTCCAGATGACCACGGATCTAACTACAAGGGAAATCTACAAGGAAGAATGGAAGACCCTCAGGAGAGCGTACAAGAAGAGGGTGGCAAACGTGAAGAACAGCACGTGGCGCCAGTTTGTCACCACAAAGGGGAACAAGGAGCCGTGGGGCGTCGCAACCAAAGCGGCCCTAGGGAAGCTACGAAGCGAGGAGGCCGTTTCATCTTTGGTGCTTGCAGATGGAGAACAGACGGAGTCTTGGAGGTCCACCGCCGAGGCGCTGCTGATGGCGCTCGTCCCAGATGACGAAGCGCGCCAGGAAACGCCAGAGCAAGTGTGGATCCGCCGCGAAGCCGCTGTTCAACCGGACACAGAAGCCGCGCTACCGTTTCTCGAAGAGGAACTGTGTGCAGCGGTATCTAGACTCAGGAGAGGCAAATGCCCTGGCCCGGACAGGATCGAGGTCGAGGTAATCCAGCGTTCCTGGGGATGCATCCGAGAGGAGCTCCTCAGACTCTGCAACGGCTGCCTCGACTGGGGAGTTTTTCCGACCCGCTGGAAGGTAGGAAACATTATTGCGATCCCCAAAGGACCGGATCGAGATCGCAGCAGCCCGAAGTCGTATCGCCCAATTTGCCTGCTGTCAATGGTGGGGAAGTTGCTCGAGAGACTGATGGCTGTGAGACTTGCGCCGCTCCTCCTCGACCATCGACTGTCCTCCGACCGACAATATGGGTTCCGACCCGGAAGGT
>CAJUZA010000012.1:87500-95862 GCA_910592295.1 Andrena haemorrhoa
CACCTTGGTCCGGAGGACGAAATCGACATATCCTCGAATCCAACTACTGATCCCTGTTCCTCGTTCAATTGCCAACGTTTTACTATAATGGTTCGACATCGGTCGTCGTGCTGGTTTTCGAGAAAAGCGCGAATAACTTGGATCGCTGCGAAATATTTCAGAGTCCCGTCGAGTTTCAAAGTCGTGCGGCATCTTGGTTCGACCGCGGCAAAAATCGACATATCCTCGAATCCAACTACAGATCCCTGTTCCTCGTTCAATTGCCAACGTTTTACTCTAATGGTTCGACATCGGTCGTCGTGCTGGTTTTCGAGAAAAGCGCGAATAACTTGTATCGCTGGAAATATTTCAGAGTCCCGACGAGTTTCTAAGTCGTGCGGCACCTTGGTCCGGAGGACGAAATCGACATATCCTCGAATCCAACTACTGATCCCTGTTCCTCGTTCAATTGCCAACGTTTTACTATAAGGGTTCGACATCGGTCGTCGTGCTGGTTTTCGAGAAAAGCGCGAATAACTTGGATCGCTGCGAAATATTTCAGAGTCCCGTCGAGTTTCAAAGTCGTGCGGCATCTTGGTTCGACCGCGGCAAAAATCGACATATCCTCGAATCCAACTACAGATCCCTGTTCCTCGTTCAATTGCCAACGTTTTACTCTAATGGTTCGACATCGGTCGTCGTGCTGGTTTTCGAGAAAAGCGCGAATAACTTGTATCGCTGGAAATATTTCAGAGTCCCGACGAGTTTCTAAGTCGTGCGGCACCTTGGTCCGGAGGACGAAATCGACATATCCTCGAATCCAACTACAGATCCCTGTTCCTCGTTCAATTGCCAACGTTTTACTATAAGGGTTCGACATCGGTCGTCGTGCTGGTTTTCGAGAAAAGCGCGAATAACTTGGATCGCTGCGAAATATTTCAGAGTCCCGTCGAGTTTCAAAGTCGTGCGGCATCTTGGTTCGACCGCGGCAAAAATCGACATATCCTCGAATCCAACTACAGATCCCTGTTCCTCGTTCAATTGCCAACGTTTTACTCTAATGGTTCGACATCGGTCGTCGTGCTGGTTTTCGAGAAAAGCGCGAATAACTTGTATCGCTGGAAATATTTCAGAGTCCCGACGAGTTTCTAAGTCGTGCGGCACCTTGGTCCGGAGGACGAAATCGACATATCCTCGAATCCAACTACTGATCCCTGTTCCTCGTTCAATTGCCAACGTTTTACCATAAGGGTTCGACATCGGTCGTCGTGCTGGTTTTCGAGAAAAGCGCGAATAACTTGGATCGCTGCGAAATATTTCAGAGTCCCGTCGAGTTTCAAAGTCGTGCGGCATCTTGGTTCGACCGCGGCAAAAATCGACATATCCTCGAATCCAACTACTGATCCCTGTTCCTCGTTCAATTGCCAACGTTTTACTCTAATGGTTCGACATCGGTCGTCGTGCTGGTTTTCGAGAAAAGCGCGAATAACTTGTATCGCTGGAAATATTTCAGAGTCCCGACGAGTTTCTAAGTCGTGCGGCACCTTGGTCCGGAGGACGAAATCGACATATCCTCGAATCCAACTACTGATCCCTGTTCCTCGTTCAATTGCCAACGTTTTACTATAAGGGTTCGACATCGGTCGTCGTGCTGGTTTTCGAGAAAAGCGCGAATAACTTGGATCGCTGCGAAATATTTCAGAGTCCCGTCGAGTTTCAAAGTCGTGCGGCATCTTGGTTCGACCGCGGCAAAAATCGACATATCCTCGAATCCAACTACAGATCCCTGTTCCTCGTTCAATTGCCAACGTTTTACTCTAATGGTTCGACATCGGTCGTCGTGCTGGTTTTCGAGAAAAGCGCGAATAACTTGTATCGCTGGAAATATTTCAGAGTCCCGACGAGTTTCTAAGTCGTGCGGCACCTTGGTCCGGAGGACGAAATCGACATATCCTCGAATCCAACTACTGATCCCTGTTCCTCGTTCAATTGCCAACGTTTTACTATAAGGGTTCGACATCGGTCGTCGTGCTGGTTTTCGAGAAAAGCGCGAATAACTTGGATCGCTGCGAAATATTTCAGAGTCCCGTCGAGTTTCAAAGTCGTGCGGCATCTTGGTTCGACCGCGGCAAAAATCGACATATCCTCGAATCCAACTACAGATCCCTGTTCCTCGTTCAATTGCCAACGTTTTACTCTAATGGTTCGACATCGGTCGTCGTGCTGGTTTTCGAGAAAAGCGCGAATAACTTGTATCGCTGGAAATATTTCAGAGTCCCGACGAGTTTCTAAGTCGTGCGGCACCTTGGTCCGGAGGACGAAATCGACATATCCTCGAATCCAACTACTGATCCCTGTTCCTCGTTCAATTGCCAACGTTTTACTATAAGGGTTCGACATCGGTCGTCGTGCTGGTTTTCGAGAAAAGCGCGAATAACTTGGATCGCTGCGAAATATTTCAGAGTCCCGTCGAGTTTCAAAGTCGTGCGGCATCTTGGTTCGACCGCGGCAAAAATCGACATATCCTCGAATCCAACTACAGATCCCTGTTCCTCGTTCAATTGCCAACGTTTTACTCTAATGGTTCGACATCGGTCGTCGTGCTGGTTTTCGAGAAAAGCGCGAATAACTTGTATCGCTGGAAATATTTCAGAGTCCCGACGAGTTTCTAAGTCGTGCGGCACCTTGGTCCGGAGGACGAAATCGACATATCCTCGAATCCAACTACTGATCCCTGTTCCTCGTTCAATTGCCAACGTTTTACTATAAGGGTTCGACATCGGTCGTCGTGCTGGTTTTCGAGAAAAGCGCGAATAACTTGGATCGCTGCGAAATATTTCAGAGTCCCGTCGAGTTTCAAAGTCGTGCGGCATCTTGGTTCGACCGCGGCAAAAATCGACATATCCTCGAATCCAACTACAGATCCCTGTTCCTCGTTCAATTGCCAACGTTTTACTCTAATGGTTCGACATCGGTCGTCGTGCTGGTTTTCGAGAAAAGCGCGAATAACTTGTATCGCTGGAAATATTTCAGAGTCCCGACGAGTTTCTAAGTCGTGCGGCACCTTGGTCCGGAGGACGAAATCGACATATCCTCGAATCCAACTACTGATCCCTGTTCCTCGTTCAATTGCCAACGTTTTACTATAAGGGTTCGACATCGGTCGTCGTGCTGCTTTTCGAGAAAAGCGCGAATAACTTGGATCGCTGCGAAATATTTCAGAGTCCCGTCGAGTTTCAAAGTCGTGCGGCATCTTGGTTCGACCGCGGCAAAAATCGACATATCCTCGAATCCAACTACAGATCCCTGTTCCTCGTTCAATTGCCAACGTTTTACTCTAATGGTTCGACATCGGTCGTCGTGCTGGTTTTCGAGAAAAGCGCGAATAACTTGTATCGCTGGAAATATTTCAGAGTCCCGACGAGTTTCTAAGTCGTGCGGCACCTTGGTCCGGAGGACGAAATCGACATATCCTCGAATCCAACTACTGATCCCTGTTCCTCGTTCAATTGCCAACGTTTTACTATAAGGGTTCGACATCGGTCGTCGTGCTGGTTTTCGAGAAAAGCGCGAATAACTTGGATCGCTGCGAAATATTTCAGAGTCCCGTCGAGTTTCAAAGTCGTGCGGCATCTTGGTTCGACCGCGGCAAAAATCGACATATCCTCGAATCCAACTACAGATCCCTGTTCCTCGTTCAATTGCCAACGTTTTACTCTAAGGGTTCGACATCGGTCGTCGTGCTGGTTTTCGAGAAAAGCGCGAATAACTTGTATCGCTGGAAATATTTCAGAGTCCCGACGAGTTTCTAAGTCGTGCGGCACCTTGGTCCGGAGGACGAAATCGACATATCCTCGAATCCAACTACTGATCCCTGTTCCTCGTTCAATTGCCAACGTTTTACTATAAGGGTTCGACATCGGTCGTCGTGCTGGTTTTCGAGAAAAGCGCGAATAACTTGGATCGCTGCGAAATATTTCAGAGTCCCGTCGAGTTTCAAAGTCGTGCGGCATCTTGGTTCGACCGCGGCAAAAATCGACATATCCTCGAATCCAACTACAGATCCCTGTTCCTCGTTCAATTGCCAACGTTTTACTCTAATGGTTCGACATCGGTCGTCGTGCTGGTTTTCGAGAAAAGCGCGAATAACTTGTATCGCTGGAAATATTTCAGAGTCCCGACGAGTTTCTAAGTCGTGCGGCACCTTGGTCCGGAGGACGAAATCGACATATCCTCGAATCCAACTACTGATCCCTGTTCCTCGTTCAATTGCCAACGTTTTACTATAAGGGTTCGACATCGGTCGTCGTGCTGGTTTTCGAGAAAAGCGCGAATAACTTGGATCGCTGCGAAATATTTCAGAGTCCCGTCGAGTTTCAAAGTCGTGCGGCATCTTGGTTCGACCGCGGCAAAAATCGACATATCCTCGAATCCAACTACAGATCCCTGTTCCTCGTTCAATTGCCAACGTTTTACTCTAATGGTTCGACATCGGTCGTCGTGCTGGTTTTCGAGAAAAGCGCGAATAACTTGTATCGCTGGAAATATTTCAGAGTCCCGACGAGTTTCAAAGTCGTGCGGCACCTTGGTCCGGAGGACGAAATCGACATATCCTCGAATCCAACTACTGATCCCTGTTCCTCGTTCAATTGCCAACGTTTTACTATAAGGGTTCGACATCGGTCGTCGTGCTGGTTTTCGAGAAAAGCGCGAATAACTTGGATCGCTGCGAAATATTTCAGAGTCCCGTCGAGTTTCAAAGTCGTGCGGCATCTTGGTTCGACCGCGGCAAAAATCGACATATCCTCGAATCCAACTACAGATCCCTGTTCCTCGTTCAATTGCCAACGTTTTACTCTAATGGTTCGACATCGGTCGTCGTGCTGGTTTTCGAGAAAAGCGCGAATAACTTGTATCGCTGGAAATATTTCAGAGTCCCGACGAGTTTCTAAGTCGTGCGGCACCTTGGTCCGGAGGACGAAATCGACATATCCTCGAATCCAACTACTGATCCCTGTTCCTCGTTCAATTGCCAACGTTTTACTATAAGGGTTCGACATCGGTCGTCGTGCTGGTTTTCGAGAAAAGAGCGAATAACTTGGATCGCTGCGAAATATTTCAGAGTCCCGTCGAGTTTCAAAGTCGTGCGGCATCTTGGTTCGACCGCGGCAAAAATCGACATATCCTCGAATCCAACTACAGATCCCTGTTCCTCGTTCAATTGCCAACGTTTTACTCTAAGGGTTCGACATCGGTCGTCGTGCTGGTTTTCGAGAAAAGCGCGAATAACTTGTATCGCTGGAAATATTTCAGAGTCCCGACGAGTTTCTAAGTCGTGCGGCACCTTGGTCCGGAGGACGAAATCGACATATCCTCGAATCCAACTACTGATCCCTGTTCCTCGTTCAATTGCCAACGTTTTACTATAAGGGTTCGACATCGGTCGTCGTTCTGGTTTTCGAGAAAAGCGCGAATAACTTGGATCGCTGCGAAATATTTCAGAGTCCCGTCGAGTTTCAAAGTCGTGCGGCATCTTGGTTCGACCGCGGCAAAAATCGACATATCCTCGAATCCAACTACAGATCCCTGTTCCTCGTTCAATTGCCAACGTTTTACTCTAATGGTTCGACATCGGTCGTCGTGCTGGTTTTCGAGAAAAGCGCGAATAACTTGTATCGCTGGAAATATTTCAGAGTCCCGACGAGTTTCTAAGTCGTGCGGCACCTTGGTCCGGAGGACGAAATCGACATATCCTCGAATCCAACTACTGATCCCTGTTCCTCGTTCAATTGCCAACGTTTTACTATAAGGGTTCGACATCGGTCGTCGTGCTGGTTTTCGAGAAAAGCGCGAATAACTTGGATCGCTGCGAAATATTTCAGAGTCCCGTCGAGTTTCAAAGTCGTGCGGCATCTTGGTTCGACCGCGGCAAAAATCGACATATCCTCGAATCCAACTACAGATCCCTGTTCCTCGTTCAATTGCCAACGTTCTACTCTAATGGTTCGACATCGGTCGTCGTGCTGGTTTTCGAGAAAAGCGCGAATAACTTGTATCGCTGGAAATATTTCAGAGTCCCGACGAGTTTCTAAGTCGTGCGGCACCTTGGTCCGGAGGACGAAATCGACATATCCTCGAATCCAACTACTGATCCCTGTTCCTCGTTCAATTGCCAACGTTTTACTATAAGGGTTCGACATCGGTCGTCGTGCTGGTTTTCGAGAAAAGCGCGAATAACTTGGATCGCTGCGAAATATTTCAGAGTCCCGTCGAGTTTCAAAGTCGTGCGGCATCTTGGTTCGACCGCGGCAAAAATCGACATATCCTCGAATCCAACTACAGATCCCTGTTCCTCGTTCAATTGCCAACGTTTTACTCTAATGGTTCGACATCGGTCGTCGTGCTGGTTTTCGAGAAAAGCGCGAATAACTTGTATCGTTGGAAATATTTCAGAGTCCCGACGAGTTTCAAAGTCGTGCGGCACCTTGGTCCGACCGCGGCGAAAATCGACATATCCTCGAATCCAACTACTGATCCCTGTTCCTCGTTCAATTGCGAACGTATTACTCTAATGGTTCGACATCGGTCGTCGTACTGGTTTTCGAGAAAAACGCGAAAAACTTGGATCGCAGCGAAATATTTCTAAGTTCCGTGAAATTATTTTCGAATTTTGTTTTTGACCGTGTATTCATCGTGGTAATGATCGCAGCGATTGTTTATAATAATTCGTTTTGTCGGTTTACTCTTGATCTTGGTTCCGACGCTTTCCGCGGCTAAGTCCCAGCGGCTGTTGTAGCGGCGGTTTACGCCCATAAGCGCCCGTGCGTAAGGTACGGCGGCGCCGGCGTTCCGGCCGGCCGTTCGGTATCTATAAGGGAGAGCGACGGTCCGAGCGTCTCGGTCGGAGCAGCGTTGGGCGTGTGGCTATTCTATGACCTCGGTTGAGAAGCAGTCACCGCTCCTCGAGATTCTGTCTCGACTGTTCTTACCGTGTTGCGTTTCGGATTTCTCCACACAGCATGACCACGGGTCGGTGTCTATGACCGAATGGCCCTTATGTGGTGAGCGTCCATAAGTGACGTTGGTGACAGGTATGCACTTCTGTGTATGCTTGTACGACCTTATGCATTCAACTCTTTATCCACGCAGATGGACGATTTAAACTTAACGAAACGCTAAGGAAGGCTAGCGTCGGGTACATATAAAGTATCGTACTCTTAGTTCGAACTTTGAAAGAGGGAGAAAGTAGATCCAAACCCAAGAGGTGTCAGTTGTCGATATGGCTAGCGCGCACATTACGTGCCAACTCGTTATGACCAGCATGGCACGGTCCGCGCTATCCCGTTTGCTCAGCATGCACTTGTCCGCGCTATTACGTACATGACCAGCGTGAATGATACGCGCTTTGTCGATATGTCCAGCGTTTAGTGGTCCGTGCTTCTACGGTGGATGCTAGCGTGCGTGTACTCCGTGCTTCCCGATGGATGCAGCGGCACGCGTGATACGCGCTTTATCGAGCTTCAGACGCCATCCTTATTTATAAAGGAAATATAATGAATTTTGTCTGTGTATATTACACGAGATCTTTCTGTGAACGTATACGAAAAAGGGGCACATATCCGATTGAAATATTAGTCTGTGGAAATATCGGAAAGATATGATGTCGAAGTTATGATAAAAAGGGAGAGTGGAGAGAAAGGCCCGTAATATCATGCGAGGATGTTAGTCTGTGGAAAATCCTATGTATTGATATATATGGTGTCGAGAGGGAGAGAATTATATAGAGCGAGAGGAGGAGATGCGGCACATATCCGAGATAGAATTTGTGGAACGATTCGAGGATATGATGTCGAAAACTTGCACGCTGATGTGCAAGTTTTATAAAATCAAATGTGGGGCATCGTCGATCCGTCTCTAAAAGAGCGGACGACGCGATGAGAACAGAAAGAACACGAAAGTGTGTGAATTCGAAGAGAAGAGGGAAGCTTCGCGAAGCTCCCTGGTTGATCCTGCCAGTAGTCATATGCTTGTCTCAAAGATTAAGCCATGCATGTCTCAGTACATACCGTATTAAGGTGAAACCGCGAATGGCTCATTAAATCAGTTATGGTTCCTTAGATCGTACCCACATTTACTTGGATAACTGTGGTAATTCTAGAGCTAATACATGCAAAACAGAGTTCCGACCAGAGATGGAAGGAACGCTTTTATTAGATCAAAACCAATCGGTGGCGGATGGTTTACCGTCCGTCCCATCGTTTGCTTTGGTGACTCTGAATAACTTTGTGCTGATCGCATGGTCATCTAGCACCGGCGACGCATCTTTCAAATGTCTGCCTTATCAACTGTCGATGGTAGGTTCTGCGCCTACCATGGTTGTAAC
>CAJUZA010000013.1:0-2500 GCA_910592295.1 Andrena haemorrhoa
AACCCTTATAGTAAAACGGTTGGCAATTGAACGAGGAACAGGGATCAGTAGTTGGATTCGAGGATATGTCGATTTCGTCCTCCGGACCAAGGTGCCGCACGACTTGGAAACTCTTCGGGACTCTGAAATATTTCCAGCGATACAAGTTATTCGCGCTTTTCTCGAAAACCAGCACGACGACCGATGTCGAACCCTTATAGTAAAACGTTGGCAATTGAACGAGGAACAGGGATCAGTAGTTGGATTCGAGGATATGTCGATTTCGTCCTCCGGACCAAGGTGCCGCACGACTTGGAAACTCTTCGGGACTCTGAAATATTTCGCAGCGATACAAGTTATTCGCGCTTTTCTCGAAAACCAGCACGACGACCGATGTCGAACCATTAGAGTAAAACGTTGGCAATTGAACGAGGAACAGGGATCTGTAGTTGGATTCGAGGATATGTCGATTTTGCCGCGGTCGAACCAAGATGCCGCACGACTTTGAAACTCTTTCGGGACTCTGAAATATTTCCAGCGATACAAGTTATTCGCGCTTTTCTCGAAAACCAGCACGACGACCGATGTCGAACCCTTATAGTAAAACGTTGGCAATTGAACGAGGAACAGGGATCAGTAGTTGGATTCGAGGATATGTCGATTTCGTCCTCCGGACCAAGGTGCCGCACGACTTAGAAACTCTTCGGGACTCTGAAATATTTCCAGCGATACAAGTTATTCGCGCTTTTCTCGAAAACCAGCACGACGACCGATGTCGAACCATTAGAGTAAAACGTTGGCAATTGAACGAGGAACAGGGATCTGTAGTTGGATTCGAGGATATGTCGATTTTTGCCGCGGTCGAACCAAGATGCCGCACGACTTTGAAACTCGACGGGACTCTGAAATATTTCGCAGCGATCCAAGTTATTCGCGCTTTTTCTCGAAAACCAGCACGACGACCGATGTCGAACCCTTATAGTAAAACGTTGGCAATTGAACGAGGAACAGGGATCAGTAGTTGGATTCGAGGATATGTCAATTTCGTCCTCCGGACCAAGGTGCCTGCACGACTTAGAAACTCTTCGGGACTCTGAAATATTTCCAGCGATACAAGTTATTCGCGCTTTTTCTCGAAAACCAGCACGACGACCGATGTCGAACCCTTATAGTAAAACGTTGGCAATTGAACGAGGAACAGGGATCAGTAGTTTGGATTCGAGGATATGTCGATTTCGTCCTCCGGACCAAGGTGCCGCACGACTTAGAAACTCGTCGGGACTCTGAAATATTTCCAGCGATACAAGTTATTCGCGCTTTTCTCGAAAACCAGCACGACGACCGATGTCGAACCATTAGAGTAAAACGTTGGCAATTGAACGAGGAACAGGGATCTGTAGTTGGATTCGAGGATATGTCGATTTTTGCCGCGGTCGAACCAAGATGCCGCACGACTTTGAAACTCGACGGGACTCTGAAATATTTCGCAGCGATCCAAGTTATTCGCGCTTTTCTCGAAAACCAGCACGACGACCGATGTCGAACCCTTATAGTAAAACGTTGGCAATTGAACGAGGAACAGGGATCAGTAGTTGGATTCGAGGATATGTCAATTTCGTCCTCCGGACCAAGGCGCCGCACGACTTAGAAACTCGTCGGGACTCTGAAATATTTCCAGCGATACAAGTTATTCGCGCTTTTCTCGAAAACCAGCACGACGACCGATGTCGAACCATTAGAGTAAAACGTTGGCAATTGAACGAGGAACAGGGATCTGTAGTTGGATTCGAGGATATGTCGATTTTTGCCGCGGTCGAACCAAGATGCCGCACGACGCCGAAGTAATCAAAATCCCAGCGGCGTATTGCTTCGCCGCCGAAATATTCTAAGTGCCAGCGGCGTATTGCTTCGCCGTTGAATTAATCTGTCTCAGCGGCGTATTGCTTCGCCGCCGATGTAATCTAAGTCCCAGCGGCGTATTGCTTCGCCGCCGAAATATTCGAAGTCCCAGCGGCGTATTGCTTCGCCGTTGAAATAATCTCTCTCAACGACGTATTGCTTCGCCCCCGAAGCAATCCAAATCCCAGCGGCGTATTGCTTCGCCGTCGAAATAATCTGTCTCAGCGGCGTATTGCTTCGCCGCCGAAATATTCTAAGTGCCAGCGGCGTATTGCTTCGCCGTTGAATTAATCTGTCTCAGCGGCGTATTGCTTCGCCGCCGATGTAATCTAAGTCCCAGCGGCGTATTGCTTCGCCGCCGAAATATTCGAAGTCCCAGCGGCGTATTGCTTCGCCGTTGAAATAATCTCTCTCAACGACGTATTGCTTCGCCGCCGAAGTAATCCAAATCCCAGCGGCGTATTGCTTCGCCGTCGAAATAATCTGTCTCAGCGGCGTATTGCTTCGCCGCCGATGCAATCCAAGTCCCAGCGGCGTATTGCTTGTCGCCACGGTCTACCAAGTACCAGCGTCGTGTTGCTTTACCGTGTACCCTCGGCAGTATTTTGCCTCGCTGCCAGAC
>CAJUZA010000013.1:7500-10000 GCA_910592295.1 Andrena haemorrhoa
ATCGCACGATTTCAGAGAAAAGGTATATGGACTCTTTTTCTCTTCTAATAGAGAATTAGTCCCCCCTACCTCTATTTGCGCCTCGCCAAAGTGTCTCTTTTCGTCGCGCATCGTCGAATCGATCCGCGAGACTCCCGCGGAACGACCACCGGTTTTTACTTTAACGTCCGTCCGCTATATTAGCTTTGAGATTCCGCTATCCCTTCACGCTGCGAGCAGCAGAGGGAACCGCGGGAAAAATAAGCTTTTCCGTGGACTGTACGACCGGTGAGACGCGCGGTCTCTTATACGGTCGACCAACAACGCGACAAAGACATGGGGCGATCGGGGAGACTCGTTCTTCCATTCTACACGAAGGAGAGTCATAACCACCTTTCGCGGCATCAGCGCCTTTCGGTTCTCGTCAAAATTCAAATTCGCGCAGCCGCGCCAATGAGGATTTCGGGGTACAGAAACGTTAAACGACGCATGCAGCAATCTCTCATCGAATGTTTGGCGCAAACACTCGTCTGTGTCGACGGAACGTGGCCATAGGGAGAGAACGAATAGGGCTTGGCGAGGACACGCGCAACGGACGGGGAAATACATCGACCCGATCCTGTTAACGCGTGGTTGTTTATCATCCCGCACAGCGCCTGTATTCGTGTAATACACCCTTGGATCTTCACGGCGTCCCGAAGAACGAGTGGTGTGCCCTCGATGTATCGATTGACTTTTATCACTTGTCAAAACGACGACCCTCTTTTTAAAATCCCTGGGGCCTCCGTGAAGGCGACGATATAGATCGGCGCACATATGCCGCGCACTGCTCTTTCTCTCTATCTATCTCTCGCTCTTTGGTGTCTCTTTCTCAGGACAAATTTTTCATTTCAGGCGACGTCGGGAGCACGGTAAAAAGATCTCGCGCAGAACGTGAAGGCAAATCTACACCACCGGTGCGAGCGGAGAGGCTGCCGTGAGTGTGCTTGATCCGGGGAGCGGTGCAGCACACGGGCGGTCGTTTTAAAACAACGACGCACGACGCCGTGAAAGCACGCACGCGAGTCCGCACGATGATCATATTTTCATCACGTTCGCCTCTCTCTTTTCTCGCACGGGAGAGATTACACGCTTCAACGACTCTGCCGCGAGCCGTGGCAAACGCCGACGAACAGCCCAACTTTCGCTCGTACGTCGCGCGTATCTCGCGTGTATCATCGACCCGACACCGAAACGCGTTACATCGTCGGAAACGCGAGACGGCGAGGATGACACGCCGAGGAGAAACCGACGCAAGCAGTCTTTTGTATGTGATAACGACCCTCAGCCAGGCGTGGTCCAGGAATTGTATCCGTGGACCGCAATGTGCGTTCGAAATGTCGATGTTCATGTGTCCTGCAGTTCACACGTTGACGCGCAATTAGCTGCGTTCTTCATCGACCCACGAGCCAAGTGATCCACCGTTCAGGGTAATCGTGTTATTAAATATGTTTGATATATATCTTTTGTTCTCTCGGTTCGGATGAAGCCGAGGCCCGTGCGCCTCCAACCAGCGCGCGAAGGAGGACCGTCCGGGCGTCGCCAACGTTGACGACACTGTGTGATTCCTGTCCAGGACGGGAACCGTCGAAACGCACGCGGAAACACCGCGACACGTCCGACGGCCGAGCGTATTCATTTAAAAACCTTCGAGATACACGGGTACGAGAACCGTAATCGTGTACTCGGGGGCCACCGCACGCGGCAGCGTCCTCCTTACACGCTCTCTATCGTCGTCGTCCCCCGAAAGCGGACGCACGGCCGGCTTCGATCGGTCCAATCGGACTTTCGCTATCGATGCTTCACAGCCGGTCCTTTTTTTCGCTATCGGGGACACGCGATTAAGTGAGCGATACTCGGGACGCACGTCAACGCGTTCGATGTGCGAGCCGCCCTAGGTTACCCGGGTCCTCTTCTCTCTCCGAGGAGAGGGTCCCGTCCACAGGAGGACTTTTCGGAGAGCGCGACCAAAACTGAGGAAGCGGAATGCGAGTGGAAGAAGCGTCGTCGAAAGAGAGGGATAGAAACGTCGCGAAGCCGAGGCTCCGACGGCGGCTCGTTCCTGGCTGCCCTCTCTCGCGCGCGCGCGCTTTACTTAACCACTCGGGGCGCTTGTCTCGTGTTTTCGTCCCTGTCTTTGGTCGCGAGTAGTGACTCCCCTTTCTCGACAAGAGCCTACAACACACGCTAGCGCAGACAACACGCTCAGACGGTTATTCGTATACAACGGTACACGCCTCCGGATACGAGGTGAACGGGAATCGACGAGGGCGGCGGGCTATCGGAGGGCGATCGCAACGACGGGTCTTGTTTTTCCCGATTCAGTTAACGACGACCTCTCTCTAGAAACCTCGCGCTAGCGCACTCGTGATTGCGTTCGTATTATTATCGTCCCGTTCTCAAAGAGGCGGCGACACCGCGTCTGGCGGTCTGGCGAGCTGGGCTCTTTGCGCTTCACCGACGGGCATCGGACGGGAGCGTC
>CAJUZA010000013.1:12500-17500 GCA_910592295.1 Andrena haemorrhoa
TATCATAACTTCGACATCATATCTTTCCGATATTTCCACAGACTAATATTTCAATCGGATATGTGCCCCTTTTTCGTATACGTTCACAGAAAGATCTCGTGTAATATACACAGACAAAATTCATTATATTTCCTTTATAAATAAGGATGGCGTCTGAAGCTCGATAAAGCGCGTATCACGCGTGCCGCTGCATCCATCGGGAAGCACGGAGTACACGCACGCTAGCATCCACCGTAGAAGCACGGACCACTACACGCTGGACATATCGACAAAGCGCGTATCATTCACGCTGGTCATGTACGTAATAGCGCGGACAAGTGCATGCTGAGCAAACGGGATAGCGCGGACCGTGCCATGCTGGTCATAACGAGTTGGCACGTAATGTGCGCGCTAGGCATATCGACAACTGACACCTCTTGGGTTTGGATCTACTTTCTCCCTCTTTCAAAGTTCGAACTAAGAGTACGATACTTTATATGTACCCGACGCTAGCCTTCCTTAGCGTTTCGTTAAGTTTAAATCGTCCATCTGCGTGGATAAAGAGTTGAATGCATAAGGTCGTACAAGCATACACAGAAGTGCATACCTGTCACCAACGTCACTTATGGACGCTCACCACATAAGGGCCATTCGGTCATAGACACCGACCCGTGGTCATGCTGTGTGGAGAAATCCGAAACGCAACACGGTAAGAACAGTCGAGACAGAATCTCGAGGAGCGGTGACTGCTTCTCAACCGAGGTCATAGAATAGCCACACGCCCAACGCTGCTCCGACCGAGACGCTCGGACCGTCGCTCTCCCTTATAGATACCGAACGGCCGGCCGGAACGCCGGCGCCGCCGTACCTTACGCACGGGCGCTTATGGGCGTAAACCGCCGCTACAACAGCCGCTGGGACTTAGCCGCGGAAAGCGTCGGAACCAAGATCAAGAGTAAACCGACTAAACGAATTATTATAAACAATCGCTGCGATCATTACCACGATGAATACACGGTCAAAAACAAAATTCGAAAATAATTTCACGGAACTTAGAAATATTTCGCTGCGATCCAAGTTTTTCGCGTTTTTCTCGAAAACCAGTACGACGACCGATGTCGAAACATTAGAGTAATACGTTCGCAATTGAACGAGGAACAGGGATCAGTAGTTGGATTCGAGGATATGTCGATTTTCGCCGCGGTCGGACCAAGGTGCCGCACGACTTAGAAACTCTTCGGGACTCTGAAATATTTCCAGCGATACAAGTTATTCGCGCTTTTCTCGAAAACCAGCACGACGACCGATGTCGAACCATTAGAGTAAAACGTTGGCAATTGAACGAGGAACAGGGATCTGTAGTTGGATTCGAGGATATGTCGATTTTTGCCGCGGTCGAACCAAGATGCCGCACGACTTTGAAACTCGACGGGACTCTGAAATATTTCGCAGCGATCCAAGTTATTCGCGCTTTTCTCGAAAACCAGCACGACGACCGATGTCGAACCCTTATAGTAAAACGTTGGCAATTGAACGAGGAACAGGGATCAGTAGTTGGATTCGAGGATATGTCGATTTCGTCCTCCGGACCAAGGTGCCGCACGACTTCGAAACTCTTCGGGACTCTGAAATATTTCCAGCGATACAAGTTATTCGCGCTTTTCTCGAAAACCAGCACGACGACCGATGTCGAACCATTAGAGTAAAACGTTGGCAATTGAACGAGGAACAGGGATCTGTAGTTGGATTCGAGGATATGTCGATTTTTGCCGCGGTCGAACCAAGATGCCGCACGACTTTGAAACTCGACGGGACTCTGAAATATTTCGCAGCGATCCAAGTTATTCGCGCTTTTCTCGAAAACCAGCACGACGACCGATGTCGAACCCTTATAGTAAAACGTTGGCAATTGAACGAGGAACAGGGATCAGTAGTTGGATTCGAGGATATGTCGATTTCGTCCTCCGGACCAAGGTGCCGCACGACTTGGAAACTCTTCGGGACTCTGAAATATTTCCAGCGATACAAGTTATTCGCGCTTTTCTCGAAAACCAGCACGACGACCGATGTCGAACCCTTATAGTAAAACGTTGGCAATTGATCGAGGAACAGGGATCAGTAGTTGGATTCGAGGATATGTCGATTTCGTCCTCCGGACCAAGGTGCCGCACGACTTTGAAACTCGTCGGGACTCTGAAATATTTCCAGCGATACAAGTTATTCGCGCTTTTCTCGAAAACCAGCACGACGACCGATGTCGAACCATTAGAGTAAAACGTTGGCAATTGAACGAGGAACAGGGATCTGTAGTTGGATTCGAGGATATGTCGATTTTTGCCGCGGTCGAACCAAGATGCCGCACGACTTTGAAACTCGACGGGACTCTGAAATATTTCGCAGCGATCCAAGTTATTCGCGCTTTTCTCGAAAACCAGCACGACGACCGATGTCGAACCCTTATAGTAAAACGTTGGCAATTGAACGAGGAACAGGGATCAGTAGTTGGATTCGAGGATATGTCAATTTCGTCCTCCGGACCAAGGTGCCGCACGACTTAGAAACTCGTCGGGACTCTGAAATATTTCCAGCGATACAAGTTATTCGCGCTTTTCTCGAAAACCAGCACGACGACCGATGTCGAACCATTAGAGTAAAACGTTGGCAATTGAACGAGGAACAGGGATCTGTAGTTGGATTCGAGGATATGTCGATTTTTGCCGCGGTCGAACCAAGATGCCGCACGACTTTGAAACTCGACGGGACTCTGAAATATTTCGCAGCGATCCAAGTTATTCGCGCTTTTCTCGAAAACCAGCACGACGACCGATGTCGAACCCTTATAGTAAAACGTTGGCAATTGAACGAGGAACAGGGATCAGTAGTTGGATTCGAGGATATGTCAATTTCGTCCTCCGGACCAAGGTGCCGCACGACTTAGAAACTCTTCGGGACTCTGAAATATTTCCAGCGATACAAGTTATTCGCGCTTTTCTCGAAAACCAGCACGACGACCGATGTCGAACCCTTATAGTAAAACGTTGGCAATTGAACGAGGAACAGGGATCAGTAGTTGGATTCGAGGATATGTCGATTTTTGCCGCGGTCGAACCAAGATGCCGCACGACTTTGAAACTCGACGGGACTCTGAAATATTTCGCAGCGATCCAAGTTATTCGCGCTTTTCTCGAAAACCAGCACGACGACCGATGTCGAACCCTTATAGTAAAACGTTGGCAATTGAACGAGGAACAGGGATCAGTAGTTGGATTCGAGGATATGTCGATTTCGTCCTCCGGACCAAGGTGCCGCACGACTTGGAAACTCTTCGGGACTCTGAAATATTTCCAGCGATACAAGTTATTCGCGCTTTTCTCGAAAACCAGCACGACGACCGATGTCGAACCCTTATAGTAAAACGTTGGCAATTGAACGAGGAACAGGGATCAGTAGTTGGATTCGAGGATATGTCGATTTCGTCCTCCGGACCAAGGTGCCGCACGACTTGGAAACTCTTCGGGACTCTGAAATATTTCGCAGCGATACAAGTTATTCGCGCTTTTCTCGAAAACCAGCACGACGACCGATGTCGAACCATTAGAGTAAAACGTTGGCAATTGAACGAGGAACAGGGATCTGTAGTTGGATTCGAGGATATGTCGATTTTTGCCGCGGTCGAACCAAGATGCCGCACGACTTTGAAACTCTTCGGGACTCTGAAATATTTCCAGCGATACAAGTTATTCGCGCTTTTCTCGAAAACCAGCACGACGACCGATGTCGAACCCTTATAGTAAAACGTTGGCAATTGAACGAGGAACAGGGATCAGTAGTTGGATTCGAGGATATGTCGATTTCGTCCTCCGGACCAAGGTGCCGCACGACTTAGAAACTCTTCGGGACTCTGAAATATTTCCAGCGATACAAGTTATTCGCGCTTTTCTCGAAAACCAGCACGACGACCGATGTCGAACCATTAGAGTAAAACGTTGGCAATTGAACGAGGAACAGGGATCTGTAGTTGGATTCGAGGATATGTCGATTTTTGCCGCGGTCGAACCAAGATGCCGCACGACTTTGAAACTCGACGGGACTCTGAAATATTTCGCAGCGATCCAAGTTATTCGCGCTTTTCTCGAAAACCAGCACGACGACCGATGTCGAACCCTTATAGTAAAACGTTGGCAATTGAACGAGGAACAGGGATCAGTAGTTGGATTCGAGGATATGTCGATTTCGTCCTCCGGACCAAGGTGCCGCACGACTTAGAAACTCTTCGGGACTCTGAAATATTTCCAGCGATACAAGTTATTCGCGCTTTTCTCGAAAACCAGCACGACGACCGATGTCGAACCATTAGAGTAAAACGTTGGCAATTGAAAGAGGAACAGGGATCTGTAGTTGGATTCGAGGATATGTCGATTTTTGCCGCGGTCGAACCAAGATGCCGCACGACTTTGAAACTCGACGGGACTCTGAAATATTTCGCAGCGATCCAAGTTATTCGCGCTTTTCTCGAAAACCAGCACGACGACCGATGTCGAACCCTTATAGTAAAACGTTGGCAATTGAACGAGGAACAGGGATCAGTAGTTGGATTCGAGGATATGTCGATTTCGTCCTCCGGACCAAGGTGCCGCACGACTTCGAAACTCTTCGGGACTCTGAAATATTTCCAGCGATACAAGTTATTCGCGCTTTTCTCGAAAACCAGCACGACGACCGATGTCGAACCATTAGAGTAAAACGTTGGCAATTGAACGAGGAACAGGGATCTGTAGTTGGATTCGAGGATATGTCGATTTTTGCCGCGGTCGAACCAAGATGCCGCACGACTTTGAAACTCGACGGGACTCTGAAATATTTCGCAGCGATCCAAGTTATTCGCGCTTTTCTCGAAAACCAGCACGACGACCGATGTCGAACCCTTATAGTAAAACGTTGGCAATTGAACGAGGAACAGGGATCAGTAGTTGGATTCGAGGATATGTCGATTTCGTCCTCCGGACCAAGGTGCCGCACGA
>CAJUZA010000013.1:22500-32500 GCA_910592295.1 Andrena haemorrhoa
GAGAAGTTTCCCTACGACGGAGAGGAGACATATTGGGCGGTAAGATTTCGGGTCCTTCACGTCCTTGTCGTCACCTTTTAGAAGGATTCGAAGCGAACCTTCCTTCCAGGTTGACGGAAAGACACCCCACTGAAGGCACCCGTTGAAGAGCCGCACAAGCTGACCGGGGATTACCTTACTCGCCGCCTTTATAGCACAGACCTCAATGAGGTCTGTCCCAGGCGCTTTATCGTTCTTAAAAGTCTTAACGACATCTGCAACGTCTTCCTCCGTGAAAGGAGCAGCGTCTGCAGTGTCGGGCGCGAATCGTGCGCCTTCCCTTATGACACGCTGCGCCGGCGTGTCATCTGCCTCCCGGTCATCGGGGACGTGAACGTCCAAAAGTGAGCTGGCAGTTTCACTCGCGCTCAATGTGTAATCATTACAACGCCGGAGGGTACTAATCACCCTCGCCACTTGGAGTTTATTCGCCTGGAGCTTATATACGAAGCCCCAGGGCTCCGAGTTCCCGTTCGACGTGACATATCGTCGCCAGCTCTTGAGCTTCGTCCATTTCACCACCCTGCGATACTTTCGCAAAGAGCAGCGATATCGCAGTTTAAGTTGGTGGCGTGCCGGCTCGTCTTGCTCCTTTTGAAATTCACGCCGTTGCCTGTGTACGGCCTTCTTGAGCTTTGTTAGCTCTTGTGTCCACCATGGGTTGGACTTCCTAAATACTCTCTTTTTAGGCATAGCCTCGGTGCAGGCATCAATAATGACACCTGTGAGCGCTATTGCCATATCCTCTACGTCTTTCGCAGACTCCAGCCGGAGACCCTCCAGCCTCGATCTAGAAAGGTCGGCCAGGCTTTCGGCGTACCGCTCCCAATCGGCCCGACGGACATCGAACCGAGTGCCAACGGGACACCGCTCCACCGCTGGGGCTTTCGGGACCCCCAAGCTGATGTCTACGGCCCTATGGTCACTCGTGGCCCAGTCACACCTCACCTTCCAGCCTTTGACGAAGCCCAGCATGGAAGCGGACGCCAGAGTAACATCAATGTACGATGCTCCCCCTGACGCCCAGTAAGTAGGCGGCTGAGACACATCATTAACCACCTCTATGCCAAACGATCGTATGAGGTCTTCAAACTTTGCACCTCTATCGTCTGTACTCTGCGGGCCCCAGAGGGACGACCGAGCGTTGGCATCTACCGAGACTAACAGTCTCTTCCCCCTCAGCGTGTGAAACACCGTTTCGAGGTGCCTGAGGTGCCCCTCGATCTCGTCGCTGAACTGGAAGTATAGCGAGGCGACATAGAACGAGAAGCCGGGAGCCAGCACTTCCGCACAAACACAGTGGGTCGTGCTTAGCTGCGAGACGAAAACTATATCGAGCAGGTCGTTACATAGTGCAACCGCAGCCCACGGCCTCTGTGAGCTTACGGCTGCCACCTTTGCTCGTATCCCTAGACCAGCTATTGCATAGCTCGAGCCGACGCGCCTGACGTGTGGTTCCTGCAATAGCAGGACGTCAAGGCGCTTTTTGGCCACGAGCTCCCTAACTTCTCCTGACACTTTGCCAGAGCGCTGCATATTCAACTGCAGCACTCTGACTCCCATGGTCGCATTCGCGTTCGCGGCCGGAATCGCGAGCCTTGAAGGCCTTTCTGTACTCGTCACGTTCGAGTGGGGTCCTACCTCACCAGGACATATCATTACTTCGGGCGCAGCGGGCGTGAGCAATGACGCTTTTCTACACGCCGTCCTATTCGCGGGCGCGTACGCGGTTACAGTCGCGGACTCGGTACTATTCGCGGAGCTAGTGCCTACTTGTGCAGCTGCTGCAACATCTACGCTTTGCTCAGTCGGGCTTTCTCGCCCGCACCTGTACCGCTTTGCGCTTCTTTCAAGCACAACTTGGACGGTATGAAAACCGAGGCCTCGTTGGGACTGCACCACCGTCGGCGCGATCATAGAGGACGCACGCCCGGGCGCATCCCGACAGGCGGAGCCCCTCGACTGAGCCTCCCGCGTTGCCGAGCGCGTCACCGGGCGGCTTCGCGACTCGACAGCGGGTGCGTCCATCGTCGTTGTTCTCTCCACACCTCCCATGCGAGAGAGGTTGCTGGAGAGGTTGCTGGAGATCCGGGAACTCCGCCTACACTCCACAATGACACGCTCGAGTCCAGCCCCCGCCCGGAGATCCGAATGGGGGGCGAGTTTACCTCCGGAATGTTTTGAACCCGGGCGTGCCATCATGTTTTCTTTGAGTTTATCTGGAAGTGTGATAATTATATTAGTGGAGGAACGGCCACGGTTCCGCCGCCTCCTGGTTCGGAAGCGCCGGGCCCGAAGGCCGCTTGTAGGCTCGTTTCCTTATCCCGCTTTATGTCAAGCAGGGGAAGGAAGGAAGCGGAGAGCCCGTTTTTAGGCTTGGGATTGCGACAGAAGGATTTTTAGGTTATTTGGGATAGGATTTTAGGGATTGGGGGACGCCCCGATCAATCTCGTTAACCCTAAGACCCTTTTCGGGCAGGCCGTAACTTCTAGCGCCGCGCGAAGGCATTGATCGTGACTTGAGGCACAAGAGGCTGTGTTTTCGCGTTGCGCCCCCATTTCCACAGTCCCTGGGACCCACAGCCCTCAGCACCCTGTGCTCATTCAGCGGAGGACTATTTTTTGCTAGCTCGTAATCCCTAGCGGCGTAGTGCTTTACCGCAGGCTTCAGTCGCCCACGGCGTGTTGCTTTTCCGGTTCACATCGGATACAACGGCGTATCGCTTGCCACTTCGCCTCAGGTTATTTGGCACCCACGGCGGCATTTTTGCCTCGCCGCCAGACCTAAGTCCTGGCGGCGTATTGCTTGTCGCCGCGGGCTACCAAGTCCCAGCGTCGTATTGCTTCACCGTGTACCCACGGCAGCATTTTGCCTCGTCGCCGGACCTAGTGGAGCCTCGTCAAGCTTTCATGACGATTCCCCGAGTCCTGGCGGCGTATTGCTTGCTACCACGGGTTACCGGTGTTCAAAACCGCTCAAAGCAATATAAAACTGCATACAGTGGTTAGCTGCATGCAGTATTTATATCTCAAAATCGCTTAAAGCAATATAAAACTGCATACAGTGGTATCCGTATGCAGTAGTTCCAAATCTCAAGATTGCATAAAGCAATATAAAACCGCATACAGCGGTAAGCTGCATGCAGTATTCCAGCCTCTGCAACGAGTCGCCTGCCACTGTGAACTATCAAGTTCCAGCAGCGTATTGCTTTGCTTTGCCCCGGGTTGTTTGGTACCCACGGCAGCAATTTCGCCTCGCTGCAGGACGAATGGGGCCTCGTCCAGCTAACAGGACGAATCCCCGAGTCCTGGCAGCGTATTGCTTGCCGCCACGGGATACCAAGTCCCAGCGGCGTATTGCTTGCCGCTGTGAACTCCAAGTTCCAGCAGCGTATTGCTTTGCCGAGGGACGACCTGCAGTCCCATCGGCGCATTGCCTTGCTTTGCCTCGCCCCGGGCTGTTTGATACCCACAGCAGCATCAGCGAATCGCTGCCTGACAACTGGAGCATGCTCCATCCTACAGGACGAATCCCTGAGTCCTGGCAGCGTATTGCTTGCCGCCACGGGATACCAAGTCCCAGCGGCGTATTGCTTGCCGCTGTGAACTATAAGTTCCAGCGGCGCATTGCTTTGCTTCGGGCTGCTTGGTACTCACGGTAGCATTTTTGCCTCGCCGCCTAACAACTGGAGCTTAGTCCATCCTACAGGACGAATCCCTGAGTCCTGGCGGCGTATTGCTTGCCGCCGCGAGTCACCAAGTCCCAGCGGCGTATTGCTTGCCGCTGTGAACCAGAAGTTCCAGCAGCGTACTGCGTTCAAGGACTTAGAAATTTTAACGTCGTATTGCTTTTAAAAGAATATGGGGGCCTATGGCCCCTTTTATCTTTTATTATAAAGCACCGATCGCCAATTTAAGCAATACGGTTGTTCCGCATTATAAGCATTTATAAAGCTTTTAAAGCAATATAAAACTGTGTATTCCAATAAGCAATACACAGTGACTCAATCTCCAATTTCTGTCATGCCGCCCCTTCATGACTGGAGTGCAATGCAATACGGTAGATCCGCATCGTTAGCATTTATAAAGCCTTTAAGGCAATATAAAACCGTGTAATGCAATAAGCAATACACGGTATCTCAATCTCCATTTTCTGTCATGCCACCTTCATGACTGGAGTGCAATGCAGCAACAGGCAAGCTAGCAAAGCAATGCATAAAGCATTTAAAGCAATAAAAAGCTGCATAATACTTTGAGCATTATGCAGCTACTCCAACCTCCATCCTTCTATAATATGTTCAGTCATGCGGCCTCATGACTGAACGTGAGCAATACCAGCGACACGAAGCAAGGCAATCCAACAAGCATTCTAAATAGCAATGCAAGCGATACTGCAACACTGCAACGCGTTTCTAGCCGGTACCGAGACCTGTGGCTTCAGGACCGTGAGAACCACCGCCTCCAATGATGGCTCATAGCATTGGCTTCTCGAGCCTACGCTCGGTCACCTGGACAGTGGTTTCGCTAGAAAGTAGATAGGGACAGAGGGAATCTCGTTAATCCATTCATGCGCGTCACTAATTAGATGACGAGGCATTTGGCTACCTTAAGAGAGTCATAGTTACGACGCCACCGGGGGGTCTGGGGGGGCGGTTAGCCCCCCCAGCCGTCGGAGACTCATCTCGGATACTAGCGGGTTGCCGACACCTCAAACGATGGTCCCCGTGTCCCGGTTGGGTCGAGACGCCGTTTTCGCCACCTTATTACGCTAGACTCGGGCGTCGAACCGGGGGTTCTCCCCTTACAGCGGTACCGAGTGTGGGTCACATCGCGATCGCCCGGACCATCGACGCCTTCAAACGTAGGAAGCTCAGCGGCGCCACTGGACTCGCCGTCTTGTGCCTGGATGTTCCCGCAGGCAGCACGGACCATGCACCCATTAACACGACCATTGTGGCCGCATGTAAAGGATGCACAGCGGGGATTGAAACCCCTTCTTAAGGGTATGCACGCATAATGAACGCACAAGCCCTCGAAACCCTTCGCTACTCCTAACGCCTGCCCCTTAGAGGCCGACACCAGTTGAGAGGGCGGGTGCTAGCACACACACCCGGGGGTCCCTCTCCCCTAAGCAACTCATGTCGATCAGATTTCTCCGATCACGTTTGATGAGTAACCGTCGAAGTCGGTTTCCCGGTTCCTTCTACCACACATCTTTTGCTGCCAGTGGCAAACCGTTGCCCATAAACATGGGATTGGAATGCTCCGCTGGCAACTTTATGGGTAACGGCGTGTGGTCTGCACCGGAGACTCGTCTCGGATACTAGGGTCGAGCCCCGACACCTCAAGCGACGGCTCCGCCGTTTACCCACGACTCATGTCGACATGATTCCTCACGTCACGTTTGATGAGAGACCGTCGGGTACGCTATAGCGAAAACCCTACCACACATCTTTGCTGCCAGTGGCTGACCGTTGCCCATATACATGGGATTGGAAAGCTCCGCTGGCAACTTTAGGGGTAAACGCCGTGTGGTCTGCACCGTTTACCCGCGCTTTTTTGAATTTCTTCACGTTGACATTCAGAGCACTGGGCAGAAATCACATTGCGTCAACACCCTCGGGGGCCATCGCAATGCTTTGTTTTAATTAGACAGTCGGATTCCCCTAGTCCGTGCCAGTTCTGAGCTGAGCGTTGAATGGCGGCCGAAGAGGACGACCACGACGGTAAAACCGACACGGAAGCCTCGCAGCAAGGAAGATCCGCGGGAGGCGATGGCACGGGACCGAGCTCGGATCCCGGATGCGAGACCGAAATCCCGACCGTTCACCTCACCCAGGCCCGGCTCGTCAACCAAACCCGTTTCCCAACCAAGCCCGACACGCCCCGCTCCTCAGAGCCAATCCTTATTCCGAAGTTACGGATCCAATTTGCCGACTTCCCTTACCTACATTAATCTATCGACTAGAGGCTCTTTACCTTGGAGACCTGCTGCGGATATGGGTACGAACCGGCGCGACACCTCCACGTGGCCCTCTCCTGGATTTTCAAGGTCCGAGGGGAAGATCCGGACACCGCCGCAACTGCGGTGCTCTTCGCGTTCCAAACCCTATCTCCCTGCTAGAGGTTTCCAGGGAACTCGAACGCTTATACAGAAAAGAAAACTCTTCCCGGATCTCCCGACGGCGTCTCCAGGTCATTTTGGGTTACCCCGACGAACACTCTTACGAGGGCCCGAATGGTTTGCGGTTCCGCTACCGGGTTCCGGAATAGGAACCGGATTCCCTTTCGCCCAACGGGTGTGTGTCTCAAAAAACTCTGTTTTAGGACACCACATCTGCATAGGATTTCTCTTAGGGCTTAGGATCGACTGACTCGTGTGCAACGGCTGTTCACACGAAACCCTTCTCCACGTCAGTCCTCCAGGGCCTCGCTGGAGTATTTGCTACTACCACCAAGATCTGCACCGACGGTGGCTCCAGGCAGGCTCACGCCCAGACCCTTCTGCGCACACCGCCGCGACCCTCCTACTCGTCAGGGCTTCATGGAGGACGGTCACCCGCGAACGGGTGGCACGTCCCTCCCCACTTGCCGCTGACGGCGGAGTATAGGCGCGACGCTTCAGCGCCATCCATTTTCAGGGCTAGTTGCTTCGGCAGGTGAGTTGTTACACACTCCTTAGCGGATTCCGACTTCCATGGCCACCGTCCTGCTGTCTTAAGCAACCAACGCCTTTCATGGTATCCCATAAGCGTCGACTTAGGCGCCTTAACTCTGCGTTTGGTTCATCCCACAGCGCCAGTTCTGCTTACCAAAATTGGCCCACTTGGCACTCTGATTCAATATAATCTCGTGGCTTCATGATCCAAGCAAGCCAGAGATCTCACCCATTTAAAGTTTGAGAATAGGTTGAGGTCGTTTCGGCCCCAAGGCCTCTAATCATTCGCTTTACCAGATGAAACTCGCACACGTTCGCGTAGGAACGAGCGAGTGCCAGCTATCCTGAGGGAAACTTCGGAGGGAACCAGCTACTAGATGGTTCGATTAGTCTTTCGCCCCTATACCCAGTTCCGACGATCGATTTGCACGTCAGAATCGCTACGGACCTCCATCAGGGTTTCCCCTGACTTCGTCCTGACCAGGCATAGTTCACCATCTTTCGGGTCCCAACGTGTACGCTCTAGGTGCGCCTCTTCTCGCAATGAGAACGAGACGCCCCGGGAGTGCGAGGCCGCATCGTAACGCGGCCGATCCTCCCTCGGTCGACGCAAAGGTCGACCTTCACTTTCATTCCGCCTTTAGGTTTCTTTCTCCCAATGACTCGCGCACATGTTAGACTCCTTGGTCCGTGTTTCAAGACGGGTCCTGAGAGTACCCAAAGCAGTAGCGTCGCCGACCGGTAATTCGAAGCTTGGCCAGTCCAAGGACACCGCCTGCTAACAGCTGGCCAGGCCCGGGGACGGCACCAGGTCCGTGCCTCCGGGTAAGAACTGGCCGGGCTTGCGGCGGGCCTGACGCACACACATTCGAAAATGGATTGGTTGCGGCCTGATACCGTCAGAGTACCGTCGCGCAGCCGGCCGGGCGGCCGAGGGTCTGTCGCGTGCTCTGGGAGCAACGAAACAGGCAACCGCTCGGGCCGTAGACCGACACGCAACGGGTCGCGACGTTCTACTAGGGGAGAAGTGCACGACTACGTGGCCGGAACATTCGCCGCCGGTGGTGTACCCTCGCTAATGGACCACGAAAGTCCACCCGGAGTATCGCGCACCGACGGGAGCCAGCCTCGTCGACGATGAATCTCCCCATTCGATCTTTTGGGTTTCTCAGGTTTACCCCTGAACGGTTTCACGTACTCTTGAACTCTCTCTTCAAAGTTCTTTTCAACTTTCCCTCACGGTACTTGTTCGCTATCGGTCTCGTGGTTGTATTTAGCCTTAGATGGAGTTTACCACCCACTTAGGGTTGCACTCTCAAGCAACCCGACTCTATGGAGAGATCCTCCCGAAACGCGTACCGGTCGCTACGGGCCTGGCACCCTCTGCGGGTAAGTGGCCCCATTCAAGATGGACTTGGACGCGGTGCGACGTCACGGGATAAACGGATCCTCCTGAACACTACAATTCCCTGCGGCGGAACCGCGGGATTCAGTGCTGGGCTAATTCCTGTTCGCTCGCCGCTACTAAGGAAATCCTTGTTAGTTTCTTTTCCTCCGCTTAGTAATATGCTTAAATTCAGCGGGTAATCTCGCCTACTCTGAGGTCGTCAATCATATGGAGAGAAGATATATAAATCGTGCTCCCTCTTTTTGATACTTTATCTCGACGGGTCTCCCGGCGGCGGGAGTACGGGGGGGTGTGCGCGTATTGCGAGTTGACACCGACGACGGGGCCGGGCCGGACGAGAAGCTGGGCTGAAGAATACAAGGAGAAGAATATAAATAAACTTCTTCGATTCTTTCTCTTCCCTTGCTCGCTCGCAGTTTCCCATGCGCACCGCGTATACGGCATCACACGCCACGCACATATATCTTCCCCCGTACACATCCCGGCTCATAGCCAGACTCGTTGTGTATCCAGAGGTGCCATCGCACGATTTCAGAGAAAAGGTATATGGACTCTTTTTCTCTTCTAATAGAGAATTAGTCCCCCCTACCTCTATTTGCGCCTCGCCAAAGTGTCTCTTTTCGTCGCGCATCGTCGAATCGATCCGCGAGACTCCCGCGGAACGACCACCGGTTTTTACTTTAACGTCCGTCCGCTATATTAGCTTTGAGATTCCGCTATCCCTTCACGCTGCGAGCAGCAGAGGGAACCGCGGGAAAAATAAGCTTTTCCGTGGACTGTACGACCGGTGAGACGCGCGGTCTCTTATACGGTCGACCAACAACGCGACAAAGACATGGGGCGATCGGGGAGACTCGTTCTTCCATTCTACACGAAGGAGAGTCATAACCACCTTTCGCGGCATCAGCGCCTTTCGGTTCTCGTCAAAATTCAAATTCGCGCAGCCGCGCCAATGAGGATTTCGGGGTACAGAAACGTTAAACGACGCATGCAGCAATCTCTCATCGAATGTTTGGCGCAAACACTCGTCTGTGTCGACGGAACGTGGCCATAGGGAGAGAACGAATAGGGCTTGGCGAGGACACGCGCAACGGACGGGGAAATACATCGACCCGATCCTGTTAACGCGTGGTTGTTTATCATCCCGCACAGCGCCTGTATTCGTGTAATACACCCTTGGATCTTCACGGCGTCCCGAAGAACGAGTGGTGTGCCCTCGATGTATCGATTGACTTTTATCACTTGTCAAAACGACGACCCTCTTTTTAAAATCCCTGGGGCCTCCGTGAAGGCGACGATATAGATCGGCGCACATATGCCGCGCACTGCTCTTTCTCTCTATCTATCTCTCGCTCTTTGGTGTCTCTTTCTCAGGACAAATTTTTCATTTCAGGCGACGTCGGGAGCACGGTAAAAAGATCTCGCGCAGAACGTGAAGGCAAATCTACACCACCGGTGCGAGCGGAGAGGCTGCCGTGAGTGTGCTTGATCCGGGGAGCGGTGCAGCACACGGGCGGTCGTTTTAAAACAACGACGCACGACGCCGTGAAAGCACGCACGCGAGTCCGCACGATGATCATATTTTCATCACGTTCGCCTCTCTCTTTTCTCGCACGGGAGAGATTACACGCTTCAACGACTCTGCCGCGAGCCGTGGCAAACGCCGACGAACAGCCCAACTTTCGCTCGTACGTCGCGCGTATCTCGCGTGTATCATCGACCCGACACCGAAACGCGTTACATCGTCGGAAACGCGAGACGGCGAGGATGACACGCCGAGGAGAAACCGACGCAAGCAGTCTTTTGTATGTGATAACGACCCTCAGCCAGGCGTGGTCCAGGAATTGTATCCGTGGACCGCAATGTGCGTTCGAAATGTCGATGTTCATGTGTCC
>CAJUZA010000013.1:37500-42500 GCA_910592295.1 Andrena haemorrhoa
AACCAAGATGCCGCACGACTTTGAAACTCGACGGGACTCTGAAATATTTCGCAGCGATCCAAGTTATTCGCGCTTTTCTCGAAAACCAGCACGACGACCGATGTCGAACCCTTATAGTAAAACGTTGGCAATTGAACGAGGAACAGGGATCAGTAGTTGGATTCGAGGATATGTCGATTTCGTCCTCCGGACCAAGGTGCCGCACGACTTCGAAACTCTTCGGGACTCTGAAATATTTCCAGCGATACAAGTTATTCGCGCTTTTCTCGAAAACCAGCACGACGACCGATGTCGAACCATTAGAGTAAAACGTTGGCAATTGAACGAGGAACAGGGATCTGTAGTTGGATTCGAGGATATGTCGATTTTTGCCGCGGTCGAACCAAGATGCCGCACGACTTTGAAACTCGACGGGACTCTGAAATATTTCGCAGCGATCCAAGTTATTCGCGCTTTTCTCGAAAACCAGCACGACGACCGATGTCGAACCCTTATAGTAAAACGTTGGCAATTGAACGAGGAACAGGGATCAGTAGTTGGATTCGAGGATATGTCGATTTCGTCCTCCGGACCAAGGTGCCGCACGACTTGGAAACTCTTCGGGACTCTGAAATATTTCCAGCGATACAAGTTATTCGCGCTTTTCTCGAAAACCAGCACGACGACCGATGTCGAACCCTTATAGTAAAACGTTGGCAATTGATCGAGGAACAGGGATCAGTAGTTGGATTCGAGGATATGTCGATTTCGTCCTCCGGACCAAGGTGCCGCACGACTTTGAAACTCGTCGGGACTCTGAAATATTTCCAGCGATACAAGTTATTCGCGCTTTTCTCGAAAACCAGCACGACGACCGATGTCGAACCATTAGAGTAAAACGTTGGCAATTGAACGAGGAACAGGGATCTGTAGTTGGATTCGAGGATATGTCGATTTTTGCCGCGGTCGAACCAAGATGCCGCACGACTTTGAAACTCGACGGGACTCTGAAATATTTCGCAGCGATCCAAGTTATTCGCGCTTTTCTCGAAAACCAGCACGACGACCGATGTCGAACCCTTATAGTAAAACGTTGGCAATTGAACGAGGAACAGGGATCAGTAGTTGGATTCGAGGATATGTCAATTTCGTCCTCCGGACCAAGGTGCCGCACGACTTAGAAACTCGTCGGGACTCTGAAATATTTCCAGCGATACAAGTTATTCGCGCTTTTCTCGAAAACCAGCACGACGACCGATGTCGAACCATTAGAGTAAAACGTTGGCAATTGAACGAGGAACAGGGATCTGTAGTTGGATTCGAGGATATGTCGATTTTTGCCGCGGTCGAACCAAGATGCCGCACGACTTTGAAACTCGACGGGACTCTGAAATATTTCGCAGCGATCCAAGTTATTCGCGCTTTTCTCGAAAACCAGCACGACGACCGATGTCGAACCCTTATAGTAAAACGTTGGCAATTGAACGAGGAACAGGGATCAGTAGTTGGATTCGAGGATATGTCAATTTCGTCCTCCGGACCAAGGTGCCGCACGACTTAGAAACTCTTCGGGACTCTGAAATATTTCCAGCGATACAAGTTATTCGCGCTTTTCTCGAAAACCAGCACGACGACCGATGTCGAACCCTTATAGTAAAACGTTGGCAATTGAACGAGGAACAGGGATCAGTAGTTGGATTCGAGGATATGTCGATTTTTGCCGCGGTCGAACCAAGATGCCGCACGACTTTGAAACTCGACGGGACTCTGAAATATTTCGCAGCGATCCAAGTTATTCGCGCTTTTCTCGAAAACCAGCACGACGACCGATGTCGAACCCTTATAGTAAAACGTTGGCAATTGAACGAGGAACAGGGATCAGTAGTTGGATTCGAGGATATGTCGATTTCGTCCTCCGGACCAAGGTGCCGCACGACTTGGAAACTCTTCGGGACTCTGAAATATTTCCAGCGATACAAGTTATTCGCGCTTTTCTCGAAAACCAGCACGACGACCGATGTCGAACCCTTATAGTAAAACGTTGGCAATTGAACGAGGAACAGGGATCAGTAGTTGGATTCGAGGATATGTCGATTTCGTCCTCCGGACCAAGGTGCCGCACGACTTGGAAACTCTTCGGGACTCTGAAATATTTCGCAGCGATACAAGTTATTCGCGCTTTTCTCGAAAACCAGCACGACGACCGATGTCGAACCATTAGAGTAAAACGTTGGCAATTGAACGAGGAACAGGGATCTGTAGTTGGATTCGAGGATATGTCGATTTTTGCCGCGGTCGAACCAAGATGCCGCACGACTTTGAAACTCTTCGGGACTCTGAAATATTTCCAGCGATACAAGTTATTCGCGCTTTTCTCGAAAACCAGCACGACGACCGATGTCGAACCCTTATAGTAAAACGTTGGCAATTGAACGAGGAACAGGGATCAGTAGTTGGATTCGAGGATATGTCGATTTCGTCCTCCGGACCAAGGTGCCGCACGACTTAGAAACTCTTCGGGACTCTGAAATATTTCCAGCGATACAAGTTATTCGCGCTTTTCTCGAAAACCAGCACGACGACCGATGTCGAACCATTAGAGTAAAACGTTGGCAATTGAACGAGGAACAGGGATCTGTAGTTGGATTCGAGGATATGTCGATTTTTGCCGCGGTCGAACCAAGATGCCGCACGACTTTGAAACTCGACGGGACTCTGAAATATTTCGCAGCGATCCAAGTTATTCGCGCTTTTCTCGAAAACCAGCACGACGACCGATGTCGAACCCTTATAGTAAAACGTTGGCAATTGAACGAGGAACAGGGATCAGTAGTTGGATTCGAGGATATGTCGATTTCGTCCTCCGGACCAAGGTGCCGCACGACTTAGAAACTCTTCGGGACTCTGAAATATTTCCAGCGATACAAGTTATTCGCGCTTTTCTCGAAAACCAGCACGACGACCGATGTCGAACCATTAGAGTAAAACGTTGGCAATTGAACGAGGAACAGGGATCTGTAGTTGGATTCGAGGATATGTCGATTTTTGCCGCGGTCGAACCAAGATGCCGCACGACTTTGAAACTCGACGGGACTCTGAAATATTTCGCAGCGATCCAAGTTATTCGCGCTTTTCTCGAAAACCAGCACGACGACCGATGTCGAACCCTTATAGTAAAACGTTGGCAATTGAACGAGGAACAGGGATCAGTAGTTGGATTCGAGGATATGTCGATTTCGTCCTCCGGACCAAGGTGCCGCACGACTTAGAAACTCTTCGGGACTCTGAAATATTTCCAGCGATACAAGTTATTCGCGCTTTTCTCGAAAACCAGCACGACGACCGATGTCGAACCATTAGAGTAAAACGTTGGCAATTGAACGAGGAACAGGGATCTGTAGTTGGATTCGAGGATATGTCGATTTTTGCCGCGGTCGAACCAAGATGCCGCACGACTTTGAAACTCGACGGGACTCTGAAATATTTCGCAGCGATCCAAGTTATTCGCGCTTTTCTCGAAAACCAGCACGACGACCGATGTCGAACCCTTATAGTAAAACGTTGGCAATTGAACGAGGAACAGGGATCAGTAGTTGGATTCGAGGATATGTCGATTTCGTCCTCCGGACCAAGGTGCCGCACGACTTGGAAACTCTTCGGGACTCTGAAATATTTCCAGCGATACAAGTTATTCGCGCTTTTCTCGAAAACCAGCACGACGACCGATGTCGAACCCTTATAGTAAAACGTTGGCAATTGATCGAGGAACAGGGATCAGTAGTTGGATTCGAGGATATGTCTATTTCGTCCTCCGGACCAAGGTGCCGCACGACTTTGAAACTCGTCGGGACTCTGAAATATTTCCAGCGATACAAGTTATTCGCGCTTTTCTCGAAAACCAGCACGACGACCGATGTCGAACCATTAGAGTAAAACGTTGGCAATTGAACGAGGAACAGGGATCTGTAGTTGGATTCGAGGATATGTCGATTTTTGCCGCGGTCGAACCAAGATGCCGCACGACTTTGAAACTCGACGGGACTCTGAAATATTTCGCAGCGATCCAAGTTATTCGCGCTTTTCTCGAAAACCAGCACGACGACCGATGTCGAACCCTTATAGTAAAACGTTGGCAATTGAACGAGGAACAGGGATCAGTAGTTGGATTCGAGGATATGTCAATTTCGTCCTCCGGACCAAGGTGCCGCACGACTTAGAAACTCGTCGGGACTCTGAAATATTTCCCGCGATACAAGTTATTCGCGCTTTTCTCGAAAACCAGCACGACGACCGATGTCGAACCATTAGAGTAAAACGTTGGCAATTGAACGAGGAACAGGGATCTGTAGTTGGATTCGAGGATATGTCGATTTTTGCCGCGGTCGAACCAAGATGCCGCACGACTTTGAAACTCGACGGGACTCTGAAATATTTCGCAGCGATCCAAGTTATTCGCGCTTTTCTCGAAAACCAGCACGACGACCGATGTCGAACCCTTATAGTAAAACGTTGGCAATTGAACGAGGAACAGGGATCAGTAGTTGGATTCGAGGATATGTCAATTTCGTCCTCCGGACCAAGGTGCCGCACGACTTAGAAACTCTTCGGGACTCTGAAATATTTCCAGCGATACAAGTTATTCGCGCTTTTCTCGAAAACCAGCACGACGACCGATGTCGAACCCTTATAGTAAAACGTTGGCAATTGAACGAGGAACAGGGATCAGTAGTTGGATTCGAGGATATGTCGATTTCGTCCTCCGGACCAAGGTGCCGCACGACTTAGAAACTCTTCGGGACTCTGAAATATTTCCAGCGATACAAGTTATTCGCGCTTTTCTCGAAAACCAGCACGACGACCGATGTCGAACCATTAGAGTAAAACGTTGGCAATTGAACGAGGAACAGGGATCTGTAGTTGGATTCGAGGATATGGCGATTTTTGCCGCGGTCGAACCAAGATGCCGCACGACTTTGAAACTCGACGGGACTCTGAAATATTTCGCAGCGATCCAAGTTATT
>CAJUZA010000013.1:47500-60000 GCA_910592295.1 Andrena haemorrhoa
AATTGGGGTGACTCCTGCCAGAACTACTAATGCCTCATTAGATATTGTCCTGTAAGCTTTGGTGACGCGGAGGAGTGCAAAACGTTGTGCATGTTTAAGTTTTCTGAGGTGGTGCGTATTGACTTTATCGCTCCATCCTGTTGCTGCATATGATATAATTGCTTCAAAAATTCCACGGTAGAGAGTAAGCATGCTCTTAAAACCCACTCCCCAGTGAGCCTTTGCTATGCAAGCTAGTCTGTTGAATATTTTCTTGCTTTTGTCAGTGATTTGCCTAACGTGTGGGGTCACATTTAGCCGCGGTCCAAAGTGCAGCCCAAGGTATCTGACCGAATGGGGCATTTTTAGGGAGATCTGTCCTATTTTTACCGTGGGCGGCCTGCGTGTATCTAGAAAGCCTTTAACTAAAAGCATTTCTGATTTTGCTTCCGAGAGCTGAAGCTTGTGCTGCTTACACCATTGCACGATAAGTTCGGTGATAGAGTTCGCTTTGATTTCAAGCTCTCTTCTTGAATTTCCTGTTATTATAACAAGGAGGTCGTCTGCGTATGCAATTGGATCAGGACCTTTCGATTTTATATCCCGGATGATTTCATCAAACACAAGGTTCCAGAAATAGGGGCCCAGTATGGAACCTTGCGGGCATCCTTTCGTTGCTGTTTTCTCCACTTCCATGCTGTTGCTCTTAATTTTCATTTTTCTATCGTGAAGGTAGCTGCGGATTAGTTCGTATAGGTTTCTGGGGCACTCACGTTGTTTCAGGTTTTTTAAGATGCTAGGCCACCAGACGTTGTCGAATGCTCCTTTGATGTCGAATAGGAGCGCTATTATATACTTCTCGCTTGTCCGGTCTACTATCCTTCTCATTTCAAATATGGCGTCTTCTGTTGATTTCCCAGTCTTGAACCCGTATTGTCTGTTTGCTGCAAGTGGGTGCCTGTGAAATAGGTCCAGTAGTCTGGATGCAATAAGTTTTTCTAGGATTTTACTCAGTGCCGGGAGCAGGCAGATGGGTCTATATGATCCCGGGTTTGTTTTGTCCTTGTCTTCGGCTTTTAATAGTACTCTGATCACACCCTCTTTCCATCTGCTTGGGAATATACCGCTGGCTAGGCATTTATTAAGCAGAGTACAGATTTCACGCTGGAGAACGGGCCACGAGACTTTTATCATTTCCGTTTCTATGCGGTCGTGTCCTGGGGCTTTATTATTTTTTAGGCTTTTGATTGACTTTAGTATTTCCAGCGGTTCGAATGGTGGTGTATCCTCGGTGTCAGGTGGCTGTTCTATCTCGTGGCGTATTGATCTGTGCCATCGTGTTTCTTGGGCCATGTCGTCATCGGGGACGAGTGTGTTTAGGAGTAAATGTGCCGTGTGTTCCCAGGTCGTTGACTGTTGATCACCGTGTTTGATGCTCTCAAAGGCTTTGTCAATTTTAATTTTGTTTGTTTGCAATTTGTAGACCAGACCCCACGGGTCGCTATTGGCTTTCTTAGTCACGAAGTCTTTCCAGCTTTCGGTCTTAGATCTCCTGATGTGCGCATTGTATCTGTTTCTAGCAATGTGGTACAGTCTTTTAAGTTGTTCTTCTTTTTGGGTGCCTCTGGCCAGTCGGAATCTACGGTCAGCATCGTGTGATTGTTTCCTGAGGTTGGTTAGGTTTTTGTTCCACCATGGCGCAGATTTTACAAATTGTGTTTTCAGAGGGATCGCGTTTAGGCAAGCATTTTTGATAATATCTTCTATTTCGCGGGCTAAATCATTAATAACGTTGTTTTGAGTATCTTGTATTCGCTCGTTGCCCCTGTTTCTGTTTCGAAGGTTTTCGGTGAACTTTTCCCAGTTTGCTTTTTTGATGTTGTATCTATTTTCTTTGGGGTTTTGTTGTTCTGATTCTGGCGTGTCAACCCTGAATGTGATCAGGTTATGGTCGCTGGTTGTTTTCCCCGGGTGTACTTTCCAAGCCATTATATGGTTGTAGTATGCGGAATTTGCCAGTGTAATGTCAATGTTAGATTGCCCGTGTGTATTGTCAAAAGTGCTTATGTTCGATTCCTGGTTCAATATATATAATTCATGCTGTGCAATGAATTGTTCTAGGATTTCTCCCCTGTCGTCTGTTTCTTTGGAGTGCCATAAGTTCGAGTAGGCGTTCGCGTCGAAGCATAGTATTAATTTGCGGTTTCTAAGTTGAGCGAGAATTTTATCGAGGTGTTCTAGATATGGTTCAATGCTATCAGAGTATTGGAAGTATGCATTTACAACGTAAAAGACATGTTTGGCAGCTGTGATTTCAGCACAAGCAAAATGCGTGTTTGAGAACTGTTCTAGTTTCAGGACCGTGTAAGTGGGGTTTGTTACAGCTATTGCAGCTTTGATCATTTTTGATGCGACAGCGCTGGTAAATGTTTTAGCGTCAGATATTATTTTGGTACTTACTCCCATTCCGGTTATTTTGTTTCTGTAGCTGTATGGCTCTTGTATACAGAGGACGTCAATACACATGTCGTGTGCTGTCTGCCTCAGTTGATCTATTACCGTGTTCGAGTTCTGCGCGTTGATTTGGCCTATTGTTATCCCCGGTTTCCTTCTAGTGTCGTTTCTAGGTTTGTTATTATAAACCATAATCTATCTTTGAGATATGCGCCTCGATCGCATGTTTGTAGGCTGGGCAGTGCTTGTCTCTCGAAGAATGGTCGCATGGTTTGTTCGCCCTTTTGCAGTTCACACACAGGGGTCTATTTGATTTTACCGGGCAGTCGTTGAACGCGTGGCCATCCATGGCACAATGGCCGCATGTGCTTTCCTCTGCTCTGCAGTATTTTGCTATGTGGCCAAAAGATTGGCACTTGTAGCATCTGCTTATCGATATATAGTCCTGGATGTAACAGGCATTCCAATCTATGTACATTCTGCTGTTTTTCTTTAACAGCTCACGTATTTCAGGCGTGACCTCAATCACCCAGTTGGCGGTGTCCTTTTCCTTTTGCCCAGTTTTGAACATGAGGCGTAGTTCACTTTTGAGTTTCGCCTCAGGGACTTCTTCTAGGTTTTGCTGATGTATGGCTGCTATTATTTCCTTTTCTTCCAATTCTCGTGGGACGCTGTATATAATCATTTTTGGTTTCTTCTTGATTGGAAGGCCGACCGTCAGTCCAGCACTTCGCAGCTTTTCGTTTCTGAGCACGTTTTCCAGGTCTTGCGAGGTTTCTGTTTCTATCAGGATACCATTGCTATTTATTTTCCTAACATTCCTAATTTTTAGTTTTTCCTGAGTAGGGATTACGTTGGAGTAAATTATTCTCTTTGTGTCGTCGCTGCTTTTGATGTCGCTTCCTTCTTTTGGAAACACCGTGACGATGTGCTTGGGAGGCTTGACAGATTTTTGTGGGACAATCTTTGATTGCACTCTGACCTTCTGTGCATAAGTTGCTTCGGGTTTATGCCCAGTGCATTGATGCTGCGTTATTTTCCCAAGAGCACTAGTTATGGTAGATGTCAGCTGGTTTAGTTCGGCAGTAATGTTGATGTTGCTCGACTCTGCAATCTTTTCTTTCAGGTCAGTGTTCTCAAGTTGCAGTTCCTTGCAGTACTTGTAGACCTCGGAGATTTTCTTCTTGAGAACCTGTAGATTCTTGCTGCTAATATCGCTTCCCAACGTGTTGCAGTAACTCATCAGGTCTGCTGGGGGGAGGACTTTTTGGTTCGGGTAGTCTGCTAGAGGGCTTTCACTTTCCTCGTCCGAAGAGACGGCTGCTAGTCTCTTCTTTTTCTTCTCTTCTTTCTTCCTCATTTTAGTTGAGTCGTCCTTCCTTTTCCTCGATACGGATGTGTCCATGCGTGACGAGTCCGAGTCTTGGTCTAAGTCTTCCATTTTCCTATAGAATGAGCTCGTAGTTGCCATACTTTGGGGAAGTCTCCCGTCGGAAGGCCTGTCGGCCTACCGAGAATTTTTGTCTCCTTGCGGCGTATTGCTTGTGAGGTTCGAATTGTGTGACACAAATAGAATGTCTATATGCGTTGCGAAAGGTCACCCTTGGCAGACGTAGCACTCTTCGCACTTCAGGACGTTTGAATTTCCCGCGGTAGCGCTGGTGGCGCCAGCCCCCGCGCGACGGTGGCGTTGCGAAACGGTAAAAGTAAGGTTACTTTGACGCGCTCGTTATTTTCGGCTGTAGTGCACGTTTCACAGAATAGAAAACACTGTCTAATATCACGGATTGTTCGCTATCACTAGCGCTTCACTTTCTGCTATTCCACGAGAATTTCTGACAAGAATAAACCACTGTACTGTAAGTATTTCGCGGAGCGACTCGCGACGCGTCAGTACTCACGGCGGCCATCTTGGAAAGTCCCAGTAGATAGGGACAAGTATTGTGCGCGCTTCTGGTCCCGATCGCGATACCGATCGGACACGCCGTACAACCAAGTCGGTTTTCCGACTCATACCGGCTTCGCGAGAAAAGGTGTTATTCTCTATCTTTCTATGAATACTGCCAAGGGAAACGGCGTGCGTAGATGGAAGGCACGCGACCTGGAAAAACCCTGCCCTCGCCTTGCGGGTCATCGGACAAGTTGGATCTACCCCTGGGGGGGAAGCGGCTCGTTTAGTCGGCGCTCCACGTCGCGAAGCGACGCGGAGCGCTGTCCAGCGGGGACCACGAGGAGGTAGAGCCGCCAGCGGATGCTCGATCCCAGCAGGATGGCTTTCAGCCGTTTACCTGCACCACCACAGCTCGCATTACTGCTCACTGCCTGCACGGGCGGTCGCAGGTTATTACCCTTCTTCTTCTTCTTGAGTCCTTGTATCCGGCTTCTAGTGCTCCTTTCCCTTGTGTGGTTGGTCCTGGTTTGAATCCGTTGTCCATGTCTGTGTCGTATCGTCTGTCAGCGTATTCGTCTTGTCTTTGTATTGTCTTTGCCTCTGTGGTCCTCTTCTTCTTTCTTCTCTTCCTGAAACTTAATATGTAAATTTCCTTCCATGTTAATACTTATTCTGTTTCTTCTTCTGATTCCTCTTCTTTATGCCTGGCGTCGTTGGCGTCCTTGCTGCTGTGGTTGGTCCTCGTCTTCTTCTGCCGTCGTCGGCCTTTCCTTGGCCTTCAATGTTGCTTGCGCAAAATCCCGGAAGATGCGGAAGGTCGTTTTACCGACGAGATCCTGTTCCGCTAGGGGCCATCCGTGGCCCTTATTCCGCAGCGCCTCCCTCATGGTCGTCCTTGCCTGCTCGTTCTCGCAGCACTGGTAGATGAGGTGGCTCGAGGTCTCCGCCGCCCCACACTCGCACAGAGCAGACTCGCTCAGTGCGAAGGTGTTGAGTTTCCACCTGAAATTTCCATGACCGCTAAGAAACTGCGTTACGTAATAGTCCGGCTGTATCCATGTGGACCTCACCCTCTGTCGGACGTCGTTGAAGAACTCGAACGTCGTTCGGCCCTTGCTCGACGTCCGCCAGCGCTGCTGCCACGCGTCCAATGATTCTTCCCGTGCCTGGTGTTCCTCTTCCTTTGATGGGTTTGGTCCTTTCCTGATCCTGTAGATTTCCGCGCGTTCCTTCAGCAGCAAGTCGATCGGGATCACGCCCGCGATGATTGGGAGCGCATCGGTGGACGTCGTCGAATAGGCCTTGGTAACTCGAAGGAGGGCCAATCTCTGTGATCGTACCAGTGCACTTCTCGATTTGGCCTGTAGAAGGTCGCACCATGCGGCTGCCGCGTACGTGGTTATGGGCACGTACAGACCTCTATACAGTGTATAGAGGGCCCCGTAGCCCAGTCCCCAGTTCGCTTTGCCTATCCTCGCGAGAGAGTTGAATAAATTCAAACACTTCTCGGAGACCTTCCGCACATGCGTGTCCATTCTCAGGCCTTTATCGAGGTGCACTCCCAGGTACCTTATCGCAGGTTGCATCTTGATTCCTCTACCGTTGAGGCGGATGGTCGGTGGTCTCCGTATATCGAGGTCACCCTTGACCAACAGCAACTCGGTTTTCTCGGCTGAAAGCTGCAACTTCTTTCTCCCACACCACTCCGAAACCGCGGTAACCGCGGCCTGGCCCCGCACCCTGAGCGCCTCTCTCGAGTTCCCAGAGACGATGACCAGCACGTCGTCGGCGTAGGCAATGGGCTCGCATTCTAGCTCCTCGGATGACAGTACAGCCAGCAGGTCGTCGAATACCAGATTCCAGAAGCTGGGACGTAGATAGGGACAAGTATTGTGCGCGCTTCTGGTCCCGATCGCGATAGCGATCGGACACGCCGTACAACCAAGTCGGTTTTCCGACTCATACCGGCTTCGCGAGAAAAGGTGTTATTCTCTATCTTTCTATGAATACTGCCAAGGGAAACGGCGTGCGTAGATGGAAGGCACGCGACCTGGAAAAACCCTGCCCTCGCCTTGCGGGTCATCGGACAAGTTGGATCTACCCCTGGGGGGAAGCGGCTCGTTTAGTCGGCGCTCCACGTCGCGAAGCGACGCGGAGCGCTGTCCAGCGGGGACCACGAGGAGGTAGAGCCGCCAGCGGATGCTCGATCCCAGCAGGATGGCTTTCAGCCGTTTACCTGCACCACCACAGCTCGCATTACTGCTCACTGCCTGCACGGGCGGTCGCAGGTTATTACCCTTCTTCTTCTTCTTGAGTCCTTGTATCCGGCTTCTAGTGCTCCTTTCCCTTGTGTGGTTGGTCCTGGTTTGAATCCGTTGTCCATGTCTGTGTCGTATCGTCTGTCAGCGTATTCGTCTTGTCTTTGTTTTGTCTTTGCCTCTGTGGTCCTCTTCTTCTTTCTTCTCTTCCTGAAACTTATAAATTTCCTTCCATGTTAGTACTTATTCTGTTTCTTCTTCTCATTCCTCTTCTTTATGCCTGGCGTCGTTGGTGTCCTTGCTGCTGTGGTTGGTCCTCGTCTTCTTCTGCCGTCGTCGGTCTTTCCTTGGCCTTCAATGTTGCTTGCGCAGAATCCCGGAAGATGCGGAAGGTCGTTTTACCGACCGTAGATAGGGACAGAGGGAATCTCGTTAATCCATTCATGCGCGTCACTAATTAGATGACGAGGCATTTGGCTACCTTAAGAGAGTCATAGTTACTCCCGCCGTTTACCCGCGCTTTTTTGAATTTCTTCACGTTGACATTCAGAGCACTGGGCAGAAATCACATTGCGTCAACACCCTCGGGGGCCATCGCAATGCTTTGTTTTAATTAGACAGTCGGATTCCCCTAGTCCGTGCCAGTTCTGAGCTGAGCGTTGAATGGCGGCCGAAGAGGACGACCACGACGGTAAAACCGACACGGAAGCCTCGCAGCAAGGAAGATCCGCGGGAGGCGATGGCACGGGACCGAGCTCGGATCCCGGATGCGAGACCGAAATCCCGACCGTTCACCTCACCCAGGCCCGGCTCGTCAACCAAACCCGTTTCCCAACCAAGCCCGACACGCCCCGCTCCTCAGAGCCAATCCTTATTCCGAAGTTACGGATCCAATTTGCCGACTTCCCTTACCTACATTAATCTATCGACTAGAGGCTCTTTACCTTGGAGACCTGCTGCGGATATGGGTACGAACCGGCGCGACACCTCCACGTGGCCCTCTCCTGGATTTTCAAGGTCCGAGGGGAAGATCCGGACACCGCCGCAACTGCGGTGCTCTTCGCGTTCCAAACCCTATCTCCCTGCTAGAGGTTTCCAGGGAACTCGAACGCTTATACAGAAAAGAAAACTCTTCCCGGATCTCCCGACGGCGTCTCCAGGTCATTTTGGGTTACCCCGACGAACACTCTTACGAGGGCCCGAATGGTTTGCGGTTCCGCTACCGGGTTCCGGAATAGGAACCGGATTCCCTTTCGCCCAACGGGTGTGTGTCTCAAAAAACTCTGTTTTAGGACACCACATCTGCATAGGATTTCTCTTAGGGCTTAGGATCGACTGACTCGTGTGCAACGGCTGTTCACACGAAACCCTTCTCCACGTCAGTCCTCCAGGGCCTCGCTGGAGTATTTGCTACTACCACCAAGATCTGCACCGACGGTGGCTCCAGGCAGGCTCACGCCCAGACCCTTCTGCGCACACCGCCGCGACCCTCCTACTCGTCAGGGCTTCATGGAGGACGGTCACCCGCGAACGGGTGGCACGTCCCTCCCCACTTGCCGCTGACGGCGGAGTATAGGCGCGACGCTTCAGCGCCATCCATTTTCAGGGCTAGTTGCTTCGGCAGGTGAGTTGTTACACACTCCTTAGCGGATTCCGACTTCCATGGCCACCGTCCTGCTGTCTTAAGCAACCAACGCCTTTCATGGTATCCCATAAGCGTCGACTTAGGCGCCTTAACTCTGCGTTTGGTTCATCCCACAGCGCCAGTTCTGCTTACCAAAATTGGCCCACTTGGCACTCTGATTCAATATAATCTCGTGGCTTCATGATCCAAGCAAGCCAGAGATCTCACCCATTTAAAGTTTGAGAATAGGTTGAGGTCGTTTCGGCCCCAAGGCCTCTAATCATTCGCTTTACCAGATGAAACTCGCACACGTTCGCGTAGGAACGAGCGAGTGCCAGCTATCCTGAGGGAAACTTCGGAGGGAACCAGCTACTAGATGGTTCGATTAGTCTTTCGCCCCTATACCCAGTTCCGACGATCGATTTGCACGTCAGAATCGCTACGGACCTCCATCAGGGTTTCCCCTGACTTCGTCCTGACCAGGCATAGTTCACCATCTTTCGGGTCCCAACGTGTACGCTCTAGGTGCGCCTCTTCTCGCAATGAGAACGAGACGCCCCGGGAGTGCGAGGCCGCATCGTAACGCGGCCGATCCTCCCTCGGTCGACGCAAAGGTCGACCTTCACTTTCATTCCGCCTTTAGGTTTCTTTCTCCCAATGACTCGCGCACATGTTAGACTCCTTGGTCCGTGTTTCAAGACGGGTCCTGAGAGTACCCAAAGCAGTAGCGTCGCCGACCGGTAATTCGAAGCTTGGCCAGTCCAAGGACACCGCCTGCTAACAGCTGGCCAGGCCCGGGGACGGCACCAGGTCCGTGCCTCCGGGTAAGAACTGGCCGGGCTTGCGGCGGGCCTGACGCACACACATTCGAAAATGGATTGGTTGCGGCCTGATACCGTCAGAGTACCGTCGCGCAGCCGGCCGGGCGGCCGAGGGTCTGTCGCGTGCTCTGGGAGCAACGAAACAGGCAACCGCTCGGGCCGTAGACCGACACGCAACGGGTCGCGACGTTCTACTAGGGGAGAAGTGCACGACTACGTGGCCGGAACATTCGCCGCCGGTGGTGTACCCTCGCTAATGGACCACGAAAGTCCACCCGGAGTATCGCGCACCGACGGGAGCCAGCCTCGTCGACGATGAATCTCCCCATTCGATCTTTTGGGTTTCTCAGGTTTACCCCTGAACGGTTTCACGTACTCTTGAACTCTCTCTTCAAAGTTCTTTTCAACTTTCCCTCACGGTACTTGTTCGCTATCGGTCTCGTGGTTGTATTTAGCCTTAGATGGAGTTTACCACCCACTTAGGGTTGCACTCTCAAGCAACCCGACTCTATGGAGAGATCCTCCCGAAACGCGTACCGGTCGCTACGGGCCTGGCACCCTCTGCGGGTAAGTGGCCCCATTCAAGATGGACTTGGACGCGGTGCGACGTCACGGGATAAACGGATCCTCCTGAACACTACAATTCCCTGCGGCGGAACCGCGGGATTCAGTGCTGGGCTAATTCCTGTTCGCTCGCCGCTACTAAGGAAATCCTTGTTAGTTTCTTTTCCTCCGCTTAGTAATATGCTTAAATTCAGCGGGTAATCTCGCCTACTCTGAGGTCGTCAATCATATGGAGAGAAGATATATAAATCGTGCTCCCTCTTTTTGATACTTTATCTCGACGGGTCTCCCGGCGGCGGGAGTACGGGGGGGTGTGCGCGTATTGCGAGTTGACACCGACGACGGGGCCGGGCCGGACGAGAAGCTGGGCTGAAGAATACAAGGAGAAGAATATAAATAAACTTCTTCGATTCTTTCTCTTCCCTTGCTCGCTCGCAGTTTCCCATGCGCACCGCGTATACGGCATCACACGCCACGCACATATATCTTCCCCCGTACACATCCCGGCTCATAGCCAGACTCGTTGTGTATCCAGAGGTGCCATCGCACGATTTCAGAGAAAAGGTATATGGACTCTTTTTCTCTTCTAATAGAGAATTAGTCCCCCCTACCTCTATTTGCGCCTCGCCAAAGTGTCTCTTTTCGTCGCGCATCGTCGAATCGATCCGCGAGACTCCCGCGGAACGACCACCGGTTTTTACTTTAACGTCCGTCCGCTATATTAGCTTTGAGATTCCGCTATCCCTTCACGCTGCGAGCAGCAGAGGGAACCGCGGGAAAAATAAGCTTTTCCGTGGACTGTACGACCGGTGAGACGCGCGGTCTCTTATACGGTCGACCAACAACGCGACAAAGACATGGGGCGATCGGGGAGACTCGTTCTTCCATTCTACACGAAGGAGAGTCATAACCACCTTTCGCGGCATCAGCGCCTTTCGGTTCTCGTCAAAATTCAAATTCGCGCAGCCGCGCCAATGAGGATTTCGGGGTACAGAAACGTTAAACGACGCATGCAGCAATCTCTCATCGAATGTTTGGCGCAAACACTCGTCTGTGTCGACGGAACGTGGCCATAGGGAGAGAACGAATAGGGCTTGGCGAGGACACGCGCAACGGACGGGGAAATACATCGACCCGATCCTGTTAACGCGTGGTTGTTTATCATCCCGCACAGCGCCTGTATTCGTGTAATACACCCTTGGATCTTCACGGCGTCCCGAAGAACGAGTGGTGTGCCCTCGATGTATCGATTGACTTTTATCACTTGTCAAAACGACGACCCTCTTTTTAAAATCCCTGGGGCCTCCGTGAAGGCGACGATATAGATCGGCGCACATATGCCGCGCACTGCTCTTTCTCTCTATCTATCTCTCGCTCTTTGGTGTCTCTTTCTCAGGACAAATTTTTCATTTCAGGCGACGTCGGGAGCACGGTAAAAAGATCTCGCGCAGAACGTGAAGGCAAATCTACACCACCGGTGCGAGCGGAGAGGCTGCCGTGAGTGTGCTTGATCCGGGGAGCGGTGCAGCACACGGGCGGTCGTTTTAAAACAACGACGCACGACGCCGTGAAAGCACGCACGCGAGTCCGCACGATGATCATATTTTCATCACGTTCGCCTCTCTCTTTTCTCGCACGGGAGAGATTACACGCTTCAACGACTCTGCCGCGAGCCGTGGCAAACGCCGACGAACAGCCCAACTTTCGCTCGTACGTCGCGCGTATCTCGCGTGTATCATCGACCCGACACCGAAACGCGTTACATCGTCGGAAACGCGAGACGGCGAGGATGACACGCCGAGGAGAAACCGACGCAAGCAGTCTTTTGTATGTGATAACGACCCTCAGCCAGGCGTGGTCCAGGAATTGTATCCGTGGACCGCAATGTGCGTTCGAAATGTCGATGTTCATGTGTCCTGCAGTTCACACGTTGACGCGCAATTAGCTGCGTTCTTCATCGACCCACGAGCCAAGTGATCCACCGTTCAGGGTAATCGTGTTATTAAATATGTTTGATATATATCTTTTGTTCTCTCGGTTCGGATGAAGCCGAGGCCCGTGCGCCTCCAACCAGCGCGCGAAGGAGGACCGTCCGGGCGTCGCCAACGTTGACGACACTGTGTGATTCCTGTCCAGGACGGGAACCGTCGAAACGCACGCGGAAACACCGCGACACGTCCGACGGCCGAGCGTATTCATTTAAAAACCTTCGAGATACACGGGTACGAGAACCGTAATCGTGTACTCGGGGGCCACCGCACGCGGCAGCGTCCTCCTTACACGCTCTCTATCGTCGTCGTCCCCCGAAAGCGGACGCACGGCCGGCTTCGATCGGTCCAATCGGACTTTCGCTATCGATGCTTCACAGCCGGTCCTTTTTTTCGCTATCGGGGACACGCGATTAAGTGAGCGATACTCGGGACGCACGTCAACGCGTTCGATGTGCGAGCCGCCCTAGGTTACCCGGGTCCTCTTCTCTCTCCGAGGAGAGGGTCCCGTCCACAGGAGGACTTTTCGGAGAGCGCGACCAAAACTGAGGAAGCGGAATGCGAGTGGAAGAAGCGTCGTCGAAAGAGAGGGATAGAAACGTCGCGAAGCCGAGGCTCCGACGGCGGCTCGTTCCTGGCTGCCCTCTCTCGCGCGCGCGCTTTACTTAACCACTCGGGGCGCTTGTCTCGTGTTTTCGTCCCTGTCTTTGGTCGCGAGTAGTGACTCCCCTTTCTCGACAAGAGCCTACAACACACGCTAGCGCAGACAACACGCTCAGACGGTTATTCGTATACAACGGTACACGCCTCCGGATACGAGGTGAACGGGAATCGACGAGGGCGGCGGGCTATCGGAGGGCGATCGCAACGACGGGTCTTGTTTTTCCCGATTCAGTTAACGACGACCTCTCTCTAGAAACC
>CAJUZA010000013.1:62500-75000 GCA_910592295.1 Andrena haemorrhoa
GTGCCGCATCTCCTCCTCTCGCTCTATATAATTCTCTCCCTCTCGACACCATATATATCAATACCTAGGATTTTCCACAGACTAACATCCTCGCATGATATTACGGGCCTTTCTCTCCACTCTCCCTTTTTATCATAACTTCGACATCATATCTTTCCGATATTTCCACAGACTAATATTTCAATCGGATATGTGCCCCTTTTTCGTATACGTTCACAGAAAGATCTCGTGTAATATACACAGACAAAATTCATTATATTTCCTTTATAAATAAGGATGGCGTCTGAAGCTCGATAAAGCGCGTATCACGCGTGCCGCTGCATCCATCGGGAAGCACGGAGTACACGCACGCTAGCATCCACCGTAGAAGCACGGACCACTACACGCTGGACATATCGACAAAGCGCGTATCATTCACGCTGGTCATGTACGTAATAGCGCGGACAAGTGCATGCTGAGCAAACGGGATAGCGCGGACCGTGCCATGCTGGTCATAACGAGTTGGCACGTAATGTGCGCGCTAGGCATATCGACAACTGACACCTCTTGGGTTTGGATCTACTTTCTCCCTCTTTCAAAGTTCGAACTAAGAGTACGATACTTTATATGTACCCGACGCTAGCCTTCCTTAGCGTTTCGTTAAGTTTAAATCGTCCATCTGCGTGGATAAAGAGTTGAATGCATAAGGTCGTACAAGCATACACAGAAGTGCATACCTGTCACCAACGTCACTTATGGACGCTCACCACATAAGGGCCATTCGGTTCATAGACACCGACCCGTGGTCATGCTGTGTGGAGAAATCCGAAACGCAACACGGTAAGAACAGTCGAGACAGAATCTCGAGGAGCGGTGACTGCTTCTCAACCGAGGTCATAGAATAGCCACACGCCCAACGCTGCTCCGACCGAGACGCTCGGACCGTCGCTCTCCCTTATAGATACCGAACGGCCGGCCGGAACGCCGGCGCCGCCGTACCTTACGCACGGGCGCTTATGGGCGTAACCGCCGCTACAACAGCCGCTGGGACTTAGCCGCGGAAAGCGTCGGAACCAAGATCAAGAGTAAACCGACTAAACGAATTATTATAAACAATCGCTGCGATCATTACCACGATGAATACACGGTCAAAAACAAAATTCGAAAATAATTTCACGGAACTTAGAAATATTTCGCTGCGATCCAAGTTTTTCGCGTTTTTCTCGAAAACCAGTACGACGACCGATGTCGAAACATTAGAGTAATACGTTCGCAATTGAACGAGGAACAGGGATCAGTAGTTGGATTCGAGGATATGTCGATTTTCGCCGCGGTCGGACCAAGGTGCCGCACGACTTAGAAACTCTTCGGGACTCTGAAATATTTCCAGCGATACAAGTTATTCGCGCTTTTCTCGAAAACCAGCACGACGACCGATGTCGAACCATTAGAGTAAAACGTTGGCAATTGAACGAGGAACAGGGATCTGTAGTTGGATTCGAGGATATGTCGATTTTTGCCGCGGTCGAACCAAGATGCCGCACGACTTTGAAACTCGACGGGACTCTGAAATATTTCGCAGCGATCCAAGTTATTCGCGCTTTTCTCGAAAACCAGCACGACGACCGATGTCGAACCCTTATAGTAAAACGTTGGCAATTGAACGAGGAACAGGGATCAGTAGTTGGATTCGAGGATATGTCGATTTCGTCCTCCGGACCAAGGTGCCGCACGACTTCGAAACTCTTCGGGACTCTGAAATATTTCCAGCGATACAAGTTATTCGCGCTTTTCTCGAAAACCAGCACGACGACCGATGTCGAACCATTAGAGTAAAACGTTGGCAATTGAACGAGGAACAGGGATCTGTAGTTGGATTCGAGGATATGTCGATTTTTGCCGCGGTCGAACCAAGATGCCGCACGACTTTGAAACTCGACGGGACTCTGAAATATTTCGCAGCGATCCAAGTTATTCGCGCTTTTCTCGAAAACCAGCACGACGACCGATGTCGAACCCTTATAGTAAAACGTTGGCAATTGAACGAGGAACAGGGATCAGTAGTTGGATTCGAGGATATGTCGATTTCGTCCTCCGGACCAAGGTGCCGCACGACTTGGAAACTCTTCGGGACTCTGAAATATTTCCAGCGATACAAGTTATTCGCGCTTTTCTCGAAAACCAGCACGACGACCGATGTCGAACCCTTATAGTAAAACGTTGGCAATTGATCGAGGAACAGGGATCAGTAGTTGGATTCGAGGATATGTCGATTTCGTCCTCCGGACCAAGGTGCCGCACGACTTTGAAACTCGTCGGGACTCTGAAATATTTCCAGCGATACAAGTTATTCGCGCTTTTCTCGAAAACCAGCACGACGACCGATGTCGAACCATTAGAGTAAAACGTTGGCAATTGAACGAGGAACAGGGATCTGTAGTTGGATTCGAGGATATGTCGATTTTTGCCGCGGTCGAACCAAGATGCCGCACGACTTTGAAACTCGACGGGACTCTGAAATATTTCGCAGCGATCCAAGTTATTCGCGCTTTTCTCGAAAACCAGCACGACGACCGATGTCGAACCCTTATAGTAAAACGTTGGCAATTGAACGAGGAACAGGGATCAGTAGTTGGATTCGAGGATATGTCAATTTCGTCCTCCGGACCAAGGTGCCGCACGACTTAGAAACTCGTCGGGACTCTGAAATATTTCCAGCGATACAAGTTATTCGCGCTTTTCTCGAAAACCAGCACGACGACCGATGTCGAACCATTAGAGTAAAACGTTGGCAATTGAACGAGGAACAGGGAGCTGTAGTTGGATTCGAGGATATGTCGATTTTTGCCGCGGTCGAACCAAGATGCCGCACGACTTTGAAACTCGACGGGACTCTGAAATATTTCGCAGCGATCCAAGTTATTCGCGCTTTTCTCGAAAACCAGCACGACGACCGATGTCGAACCCTTATAGTAAAACGTTGGCAATTGAACGAGGAACAGGGATCAGTAGTTGGATTCGAGGATATGTCAATTTCGTCCTCCGGACCAAGGTGCCGCACGACTTAGAAACTCTTCGGGACTCTGAAATATTTCCAGCGATACAAGTTATTCGCGCTTTTCTCGAAAACCAGCACGACGACCGATGTCGAACCCTTATAGTAAAACGTTGGCAATTGAACGAGGAACAGGGATCAGTAGTTGGATTCGAGGATATGTCGATTTTTGCCGCGGTCGAACCAAGATGCCGCACGACTTTGAAACTCGACGGGACTCTGAAATATTTCGCAGCGATCCAAGTTATTCGCGCTTTTTCTCGAAAACCAGCACGACGACCGATGTCGAACCCTTATAGTAAAACGTTGGCAATTGAACGAGGAACAGGGATCAGTAGTTGGATTCGAGGATATGTCGATTTCGTCCTCCGGACCAAGGTGCCGCACGACTTGGAAACTCTTCGGGACTCTGAAATATTTCCAGCGATACAAGTTATTCGCGCTTTTCTCGAAAACCAGCACGACGACCGATGTCGAACCCTTATAGTAAAACGTTGGCAATTGAACGAGGAACAGGGATCAGTAGTTGGATTCGAGGATATGTCGATTTCGTCCTCCGGACCAAGGTGCCGCACGACTTGGAAACTCTTCGGGACTCTGAAATATTTCGCAGCGATACAAGTTATTCGCGCTTTTCTCGAAAACCAGCACGACGACCGATGTCGAACCATTAGAGTAAAACGTTGGCAATTGAACGAGGAACAGGGATCTGTAGTTGGATTCGAGGATATGTCGATTTTTGCCGCGGTCGAACCAAGATGCCGCACCACTTTGAAACTCTTCGGGACTCTGAAATATTTCCAGCGATACAAGTTATTCGCGCTTTTCTCGAAAACCAGCACGACGACCGATGTCGAACCCTTATAGTAAAACGTTGGCAATTGAACGAGGAACAGGGATCAGTAGTTGGATTCGAGGATATGTCGATTTCGTCCTCCGGACCAAGGTGCCGCACGACTTAGAAACTCTTCGGGACTCTGAAATATTTCCAGCGATACAAGTTATTCGCGCTTTTCTCGAAAACCAGCACGACGACCGATGTCGAACCATTAGAGTAAAACGTTGGCAATTGAACGAGGAACAGGGATCTGTAGTTGGATTCGAGGATATGTCGATTTTTGCCGCGGTCGAACCAAGATGCCGCACGACTTTGAAACTCGACGGGACTCTGAAATATTTCGCAGCGATCCAAGTTATTCGCGCTTTTCTCGAAAACCAGCACGACGACCGATGTCGAACCCTTATAGTAAAACGTTGGCAATTGAACGAGGAACAGGGATCAGTAGTTGGATTCGAGGATATGTCGATTTCGTCCTCCGGACCAAGGTGCCGCACGACTTAGAAACTCTTCGGGACTCTGAAATATTTCCAGCGATACAAGTTATTCGCGCTTTTCTTCGAAAACCAGCACGACGACCGATGTCGAACCATTAGAGTAAAACGTTGGCAATTGAAAGAGGAACAGGGATCTGTAGTTGGATTCGAGGATATGTCGATTTTTGCCGCGGTCGAACCAAGATGCCGCACGACTTTGAAACTCGACGGGACTCTGAAATATTCGCAGCGATCCAAGTTATTCGCGCTTTTCTCGAAAACCAGCACGACGACCGATGTCGAACCCTTATAGTAAAACGTTGGCAATTGAACGAGGAACAGGGATCAGTAGTTGGATTCGAGGATATGTCGATTTCGTCCTCCGGACCAAGGTGCCGCACGACTTCGAAACTCTTCGGGACTCTGAAATATTTCCAGCGATACAAGTTATTCGCGCTTTTCTCGAAAACCAGCACGACGACCGATGTCGAACCATTAGAGTAAAACGTTGGCAATTGAACGAGGAACAGGGATCTGTAGTTGGATTCGAGGATATGTCGATTTTTGCCGCGGTCGAACCAAGATGCCGCACGACTTTGAAACTCGACGGGACTCTGAAATATTTCGCAGCGATCCAAGTTATTCGCGCTTTTCTCGAAAACCAGCACGACGACCGATGTCGAACCCTTATAGTAAAACGTTGGCAATTGAACGAGGAACAGGGATCAGTAGTTGGATTCGAGGATATGTCGATTTCGTCCTCCGGACCAAGGTGCCGCACGACTTGGAAACTCTTCGGGACTCTGAAATATTTCCAGCGATACAAGTTATTCGCGCTTTTCTCGAAAACCAGCACGACGACCGATGTCGAACCCTTATAGTAAAACGTTGGCAATTGAACGAGGAACAGGGATCAGTAGTTGGATTCGAGGATATGTCGATTTCGTCCTCCGGACCAAGGTGCCGCACGACTTGGAAACTCTTCGGGACTCTGAAATATTTCGCAGCGATACAAGTTATTCGCGCTTTTCTCGAAAACCAGCACGACGACCGATGTCGAACCATTAGAGTAAAACGTTGGCAATTGAACGAGGAACAGGGATCTGTAGTTGGATTCGAGGATATGTCGATTTTTGCCGCGGTCGAACCAAGATGCCGCACGACTTTGAAACTCTTCGGGACTCTGAAATATTTCCAGCGATACAAGTTATTCGCGCTTTTCTCGAAAACCAGCACGACGACCGATGTCGAACCCTTATAGTAAAACGTTGGCAATTGAACGAGGAACAGGGATCAGTAGTTGGATTCGAGGATATGTCGATTTCGTCCTCCGGACCAAGGTGCCGCACGACTTAGAAACTCTTCGGGACTCTGAAATATTTCCAGCGATACAAGTTATTCGCGCTTTTCTCGAAAACCAGCACGACGACCGATGTCGAACCATTAGAGTAAAACGTTGGCAATTGAACGAGGAACAGGGATCTGTAGTTGGATTCGAGGATATGTCGATTTTTGCCGCGGTCGAACCAAGATGCCGCACGACTTTGAAACTCGACGGGACTCTGAAATATTTCGCAGCGATCCAAGTTATTCGCGCTTTTCTCGAAAACCAGCACGACGACCGATGTCGAACCCTTATAGTAAAACGTTGGCAATTGAACGAGGAACAGGGATCAGTAGTTGGATTCGAGGATATGTCGATTTCGTCCTCCGGACCAAGGTGCCGCACGACTTGGAAACTCTTCGGGACTCTGAAATATTTCCAGCGATACAAGTTATTCGCGCTTTTCTCGAAAACCAGCACGACGACCGATGTCGAACCCTTATAGTAAAACGTTGGCAATTGATCGAGGAACAGGGATCAGTAGTTGGATTCGAGGATATGTCGATTTCGTCCTCCGGACCAAGGTGCCGCACGACTTTGAAACTCGTCGGGACTCTGAAATATTTCCAGCGATACAAGTTATTCGCGCTTTTCTCGAAAACCAGCACGACGACCGATGTCGAACCATTAGAGTAAAACGTTGGCAATTGAACGAGGAACAGGGATCTGTAGTTGGATTCGAGGATATGTCGATTTTTGCCGCGGTCGAACCAAGATGCCGCACGACTTTGAAACTCGACGGGACTCTGAAATATTTCGCAGCGATCCAAGTTATTCGCGCTTTTCTCGAAAACCAGCACGACGACCGATGTCGAACCCTTATAGTAAAACGTTGGCAATTGAACGAGGAACAGGGATCAGTAGTTGGATTCGAGGATATGTCAATTTCGTCCTCCGGACCAAGGTGCCGCACGACTTAGAAACTCGTCGGGACTCTGAAATATTTCCAGCGATACAAGTTATTCGCGCTTTTCTCGAAAACCAGCACGACGACCGATGTCGAACCATTAGAGTAAAACGTTGGCAATTGAACGAGGAACAGGGATCTGTAGTTGGATTCGAGGATATGTCGATTTTTGCCGCGGTCGAACCAAGATGCCGCACGACTTTGAAACTCGACGGGACTCTGAAATATTTCGCAGCGATCCAAGTTATTCGCGCTTTTCTCGAAAACCAGCACGACGACCGATGTCGAACCCTTATAGTAAAACGTTGGCAATTGAACGAGGAACAGGGATCAGTAGTTGGATTCGAGGATATGTCAATTTCGTCCTCCGGACCAAGGTGCCGCACGACTTAGAAACTCTTCGGGACTCTGAAATATTTCCAGCGATACAAGTTATTCGCGCTTTTCTCGAAAACCAGCACGACGACCGATGTCGAACCCTTATAGTAAAACGTTGGCAATTGAACGAGGAACAGGGATCAGTAGTTGGATTCGAGGATATGTCGATTTCGTCCTACGGACCAAGGTGCCGCACGACTTGGAAACTCTTCGGGACTCTGAAATATTTCCAGCGATACAAGTTATTCGCGCTTTTCTCGAAAACCAGCACGACGACCGATGTCGAACCCTTATAGTAAAACGTTGGCAATTGAACGAGGAACAGGGATCTGCAGTTGGATTCGAGGATATGTCGATTTCGTCCTCCGGACCAAGGTGCCGCACGACTTGGAAACTCTTCGGGACTCTGAAATATTTCGCAGCGATACAAGTTATTCGCGCTTTTCTCGAAAACCAGCACGACGACCGATGTCGAACCATTAGAGTAAAACGTTGGCAATTGAACGAGGAACAGGGATCTGTAGTTGGATTCGAGGATATGTCGATTTTTGCCGCGGTCGAACCAAGATGCCGCACGACTTTGAAACTCTTCGGGACTCTGAAATATTTCCAGCGATACAAGTTATTCGCGCTTTTCTCGAAAACCAGCACGACGACCGATGTCGAACCCTTATAGTAAAACGTTGGCAATTGAACGAGGAACAGGGATCAGTAGTTGGATTCGAGGATATGTCGATTTCGTCCTCCGGACCAAGGTGCCGCACGACTTAGAAACTCTTCGGGACTCTGAAATATTTCCAGCGATACAAGTTATTCGCGCTTTTCTCGAAAACCAGCACGACGACCGATGTCGAACCATTAGAGTAAAACGTTGGCAATTGAACGAGGAACAGGGATCTGTAGTTGGATTCGAGGATATGTCGATTTTTGCCGCGGTCGAACCAAGATGCCGCACGACTTTGAAACTCGACGGGACTCTGAAATATTTCGCAGCGATCCAAGTTATTCGCGCTTTTCTCGAAAACCAGCACGACGACCGATGTCGAACCCTTATAGTAAAACGTTGGCAATTGAACGAGGAACAGGGATCAGTAGTTGGATTCGAGGATATGTCGATTTCGTCCTCCGGACCAAGGTGCCGCACGACTTAGAAACTCTTCGGGACTCTGAAATATTTCCAGCGATACAAGTTATTCGCGCTTTTCTCGAAAACCAGCACGACGACCGATGTCGAACCATTAGAGTAAAACGTTGGCAATTGAAAGAGGAACAGGGATCTGTAGTTGGATTCGAGGATATGTCGATTTTTGCCGCGGTCGAACCAAGATGCCGCACGACTTTGAAACTCGACGGGACTCTGAAATATTTCGCAGCGATCCAAGTTATTCGCGCTTTTCTCGAAAACCAGCACGACGACCGATGTCGAACCCTTATAGTAAAACGTTGGCAATTGAACGAGGAACAGGGATCAGTAGTTGGATTCGAGGATATGTCGATTTCGTCCTCCGGACCAAGGTGCCGCACGACTTCGAAACTCTTCGGGACTCTGAAATATTTCCAGCGATACAAGTTATTCGCGCTTTTCTCGAAAACCAGCACGACGACCGATGTCGAACCATTAGAGTAAAACGTTGGCAATTGAACGAGGAACAGGGATCTGTAGTTGGATTCGAGGATATGTCGATTTTTGCCGCGGTCGAACCAAGATGCCGCACGACTTTGAAACTCGACGGGACTCTGAAATATTTCGCAGCGATCCAAGTTATTCGCGCTTTTCTCGAAAACCAGCACGACGACCGATGTCGAACCCTTATAGTAAAACGTTGGCAATTGAACGAGGAACAGGGATCAGTAGTTGGATTCGAGGATATGTCGATTTCGTCCTCCGGACCAAGGTGCCGCACGACTTGGAAACTCTTCGGGACTCTGAAATATTTCCAGCGATACAAGTTATTCGCGCTTTTCTCGAAAACCAGCACGACGACCGATGTCGAACCCTTATAGTAAAACGTTGGCAATTGAACGAGGAACAGGGATCAGTAGTTGGATTCGAGGATATGTCGATTTCGTCCTCCGGACCAAGGTGCCGCACGACTTGGAAACTCTTCGGGACTCTGAAATATTTCGCAGCGATACAAGTTATTCGCGCTTTTCTCGAAAACCAGCACGACGACCGATGTCGAACCATTAGAGTAAAACGTTGGCAATTGAACGAGGAACAGGGATCTGTAGTTGGATTCGAGGATATGTCGATTTTTGCCGCGGTCGAACCAAGATGCCGCACGACTTTGAAACTCTTCGGGACTCTGAAATATTTCCAGCGATACAAGTTATTCGCGCTTTTCTCGAAAACCAGCACGACGACCGATGTCGAACCCTTATAGTAAAACGTTGGCAATTGAACGAGGAACAGGGATCAGTAGTTGGATTCGAGGATATGTCGATTTCGTCCTCCGGACCAAGGTGCCGCACGACTTAGAAACTCTTCGGGACTCTGAAATATTTCCAGCGATACAAGTTATTCGCGCTTTTCTCGAAAACCAGCACGACGACCGATGTCGAACCATTAGAGTAAAACGTTGGCAATTGAACGAGGAACAGGGATCTGTAGTTGGATTCGAGGATATGTCGATTTTTGCCGCGGTCGAACCAAGATGCCGCACGACTTTGAAACTCGACGGGACTCTGAAATATTTCGCAGCGATCCAAGTTATTCGCGCTTTTCTCGAAAACCAGCACGACGACCGATGTCGAACCCTTATAGTAAAACGTTGGCAATTGAACGAGGAACAGGGATCAGTAGTTGGATTCGAGGATATGTCGATTTCGTCCTCCGGACCAAGGTGCCGCACGACTTGGAAACTCTTCGGGACTCTGAAATATTTCCAGCGATACAAGTTATTCGCGCTTTTCTCGAAAACCAGCACGACGACCGATGTCGAACCCTTATAGTAAAACGTTGGCAATTGATCGAGGAACAGGGATCAGTAGTTGGATTCGAGGATATGTCGATTTCGTCCTCCGGACCAAGGTGCCGCACGACTTTGAAACTCGTCGGGACTCTGAAATATTTCCAGCGATACAAGTTATTCGCGCTTTTCTCGAAAACCAGCACGACGACCGATGTCGAACCATTAGAGTAAAACGTTGGCAATTGAACGAGGAACAGGGATCTGTAGTTGGATTCGAGGATATGTCGATTTTTGCCGCGGTCGAACCAAGATGCCGCACGACTTTGAAACTCGACGGGACTCTGAAATATTTCGCAGCGATCCAAGTTATTCGCGCTTTTCTCGAAAACCAGCACGACGACCGATGTCGAACCCTTATAGTAAAACGTTGGCAATTGAACGAGGAACAGGGATCAGTAGTTGGATTCGAGGATATGTCAATTTCGTCCTCCGGACCAAGGTGCCGCACGACTTAGAAACTCGTCGGGACTCTGAAATATTTCCAGCGATACAAGTTATTCGCGCTTTTCTCGAAAACCAGCACGACGACCGATGTCGAACCATTAGAGTAAAACGTTGGCAATTGAACGAGGAACAGGGATCTGTAGTTGGATTCGAGGATATGTCGATTTTTGCCGCGGTCGAACCAAGATGCCGCACGACTTTGAAACTCGACGGGACTCTGAAATATTTCGCAGCGATCCAAGTTATTCGCGCTTTTCTCGAAAACCAGCACGACGACCGATGTCGAACCCTTATAGTAAAACGTTGGCAATTGAACGAGGAACAGGGATCAGTAGTTGGATTCGAGGATATGTCAATTTCGTCCTCCGGACCAAGGTGCCGCACGACTTAGAAACTCTTCGGGACTCTGAAATATTTCCAGCGATACAAGTTATTCGCGCTTTTCTCGAAAACCAGCACGACGACCGATGTCGAACCCTTATAGTAAAACGTTGGCAATTGAACGAGGAACAGGGATCAGTAGTTGGATTCGAGGATATGTCGATTTCGTCCTCCGGACCAAGGTGCCGCACGACTTAGAAACTCTTCGGGACTCTGAAATATTTCCAGCGATACAAGTTATTCGCGCTTTTCTCGAAAACCAGCACGACGACCGATGTCGAACCATTAGAGTAAAACGTTGGCAATTGAACGAGGAACAGGGATCTGCAGTTGGATTCGAGGATATGGCGATTTTTGCCGCGGTCGAACCAAGATGCCGCACGACTTTGAAACTCGACGGGACTCTGAAATATTTCGCAGCGATCCAAGTTATTCGCGCTTTTCTCGAAAACCAGCACGACGACCGATGTCGAACCCTTATAGTAAAACGTTGGCAATTGAACGAGGAACAGGGATCAGTAGTTGGATTCGAGGATATGTCAATTTCGTCCTCCGGACCAAGGTGCCGCACGACTTAGAAACTCGTCGGGACTCTGAAATATTTCCAGCGATACAAGTTATTCGCGCTTTTCTCGAAAACCAGCACGACGACCGATGTCGAACCATTAGAGTAAAACGTTGGCAATTGAACGAGGAACAGGGATCTGTAGTTGGATTCGAGGATATGTCGATTTTTGCCGCGGTCGAACCAAGATGCCGCACGACTTTGAAACTCGACGGGACTCTGAAATATTTCGCAGCGATCCAAGTTATTCGCGCTTTTCTCGAAAACCAGCACGACGACCGATGTCGAACCCTTATAGTAAAACGTTGGCAATTGAACGAGGAACAGGGATCAGTAGTTGGATTCGAGGATATGTCAATTTCGTCCTCCGGACCAAGGCGCCGCACGACTTAGAAACTCGTCGGGACTCTGAAATATTTCCAGCGATACAAGTTATTCGCGCTTTTCTCGAAAACCAGCACGACGACCGATGTCGAACCATTAGAGTAAAACGTTGGCAATTGAACGAGGAACAGGGATCTGTAGTTGGATTCGAGGATATGTCGATTTTTGCCGCGGTCGAACCAAGATGCCGCACGACGCCGAAGTAATCAAAATCCCAGCGGCGTATTGCTTCGCCGCCGAAATATTCTAAGTGCCAGCGGCGTATTGCTTCGCCGTTGAATTAATCTGTCTCAGCGGCGTATTGCTTCGCCGCCGATGTAATCTAAGTCCCAGCGGCGTATTGCTTCGCCGCCGAAATATTCGAAGTCCCAGCGGCGTATTGCTTCGCCGTTGAAATAATCTCTCTCAACGACGTATTGCTTCGCCCCCGAAGCAATCCAAATCCCAGCGGCGTATTGCTTCGCCGTCGAAATAATCTGTCTCAGCGGCGTATTGCTTCGCCGCCGAAATATTCTAAGTGCCAGCGGCGTATTGCTTCGCCGTTGAATTAATCTGTCTCAGCGGCGTATTGCTTCGCCGCCGATGTAATCTAAGTCCCAGCGGCGTATTGCTTCGCCGCCGAAATATTCGAAGTCCCAGCGGCGTATTGCTTCGCCGTTGAAATAATCTCTCTCAACGACGTATTGCTTCGCCGCCGAAGTAATCCAAATCCCAGCGGCGTATTGCTTCGCCGTCGA
>CAJUZA010000013.1:80000-87500 GCA_910592295.1 Andrena haemorrhoa
GCAAAGAATTTGCGCGTTAGAGAGAGAGCGCTTCTCGCACATTAGGACTCGCTGAAATTTGTCCCATTTGGCATTCCTGGTGTTATACCGTGGTTTCTGGAACGGCCTTCTAGTACCACCGTTTCCAAGGTCCAATCTGGTTTCGATGATTCTGTGGTCGCTGGAGGAACCGCTCTCGTGCACCTTCCAGGTCCTCGTGAGCGGTATCGCTTCCCAGCTCACCAGCGTGACGTCGATGTTAGATGATCCCCGAGAGTTCTGGAACGTGGTGGGTTGTCCCGGCTCATTCAGAACTAGCAGATCGTGCCGGGCGATCAGCTGCTCTAGCTCCTCGCCACGACTGTCGGTTTTCCCACTGTGCCAGAGGAGGGATTTCGCATTCGCGTCCACCCCCATGACCAGTATCTTCCCCTTGAGTCTCGTCACGATCTTGTCCAAATGCGCCAGTCCAACTCCAATATCCACCGATGGTGGGAAGTATTGGCTCACCACGTACACTTCCGCGCCGTCAATAGAGACCTGCGCACAGACGCAGTGCGTCGTGCACAGATCTGCGATTTCCAGCACGGTGAATCCTCGGTTACGGACGCAGATCGCCGCCCATGGCGGTTGACCCACGCTACCGCGCGATATCACCCTTGCTCCGTTGCCGAATCCAGGTATGCGTCCATTGACGCTGTACGGCTCCTGCATCAGCAGGATGTCAGCGTCTACTCTCTCCATCTCAGATCGGACCTCGTGTGGTACTAATCTCGATCGCTGCATGTTGTGCTGCAGGATCTTGATTCCTCGTCCAGCCGTATAGTCGCCCTTAGCAGTGGTAGACCGTCCTGGTCACTGTCTTCTCGAGGGCCTTCCTGTGCGCGGGGCACTCTTTGCTGGATGCAGCATGGGCCCCCTTGAGTCCAATCCTTCTGCAGTTCACGCAGACCGCGGACCGTGTCTTCTTGGGGCACGTTTTCGCCCCGTGCCCCTCTTCTGTGCAGTGGCTGCAGATCTCCTCCTTGTGTCGGCAGTGTTTTGCGATGTGCCCGAATCCCTGGCACTTGAAGCACCGGCTAACCGCGAGGAAGTCGCGCACCTTGCACGCGTTCCACCCGAGGAAAACTTTGTTCGCCTCGAGCAGCCTCCCTCGCAGCTTCGGCGAAACCTCGGCCACCCAGTTAGTCTCGTCGCTGTCCTTTCTTCCTGTCCTGAAACATAAAGAAAAAGTACCTTCAGTCGCCTCTCCTTCCAGAACTTTCGCGTTCTGTTTACGCATACTATTGAGGATGTCCTTTTCCGACATCTCCCTTGGGACGTCGAAAATGATCATCCTCGGGTTTTTGACCGTCGGTGTCCTGGTCTGCAGTCCAGCCGCCCTGAGCTTGGGGTTATCCACCAGCTCCTGCAGCGCCTCCGGTGTCGTGGTTTCCACGGCAATACCATTGCCGTGGATTGGCCTAACCGCCCTCACCTGCATCCCCCTCTTGCGAGGGTTCACCAGGGTGAAGACAGCCTCGCGTGCCTCCTCGCTCGTCCTGATCTCCCCGTCCTCTCCGTCCGGGAAAATCATGACGACGTTCCTCGGCGGCTGGACTGCCGCCGGCGAAACCTTCGCCGTATTCATTTTCACCCTGTCCGCATAGGACAAGGTGACTGGGGTCTCCGCCTTCTTCGCTACCCTTTCCAGGCATCTCGTCGCCTGGAGGGACTTCTGGACGGCGCCGCTCAAGGCCCCCTCCGACTTCCTTGCCTGAGCATTCGCCTGCTCCAGTTTCCCCTCCAGGAAACTGCTCCTGATCAGGGTCTCCTCCACCAGACCCCTCATTTCCTTGAAGCAGCGCAAGATTACTATTGCCTGCTCCTTATTTATCTTCTTGACAGGATCCATGCAGTACGCAAAGATCCTGTCCTCGATCGCGCTGGCCGCCTCCTTGGTGGAGGCGATGGTCCTCTCCTTCGTTGGTGGTGGCGGTGCGTCTCCCGTCCTTCCCTCCTTCGCTGGTGCTGTCGGTGCTGACTCCGCTGTCCCCGACTTCGCTGGTGGTGCTGCTGCCGTTGCTTCCGTCGTCTTCCGCATCTTCCTGTCCTCCTGCTGTGATCCCGAGTAGATAGGGACAAGTATTGTGCGCGCTTCTGGTCCCGATCGCGATAGCGATCGGACACGCCGTACAACCAAGTCGGTTTTCCGACTCATACCGGCTTCGCGAGAAAAGGTGTTATTCTCTATCTTTCTATGAATACTGCCAAGGGAAACGGCGTGCGTAGATGGAAGGCACGCGACCTGGAAAAACCCTGCCCTCGCCTTGCGGGTCATCGGACAAGTTGGATCTACCCCTGGGGGGGAAGCGGCTCGTTTAGTCGGCGCTCCACGTCGCGAAGCGACGCGGAGCGCTGTCCAGCGGGGACCACGAGGAGGTAGAGCCGCCAGCGGATGCTCGATCCCAGCAGGATGGCTTTCAGCCGTTTACCTGCACCACCACAGCTCGCATTACTGCTCACTGCCTGCACGGGCGGTCGCAGGTTATTACCCTTCTTCTTCTTCTTGAGTCCTTGTATCCGGCTTCTAGTGCTCCTTTCCCTTGTGTGGTTGGTCCTGGTTTGAATCCGTTGTCCATGTCTGTGTCGTATCGTCTGTCAGCGTATTCGTCTTGTCTTTGTATTGTCTTTGCCTCTGTGGTCCTCTTCTTCTTTCTTCTCTTCCTGAAACTTAATATGTAAATTTCCTTCCATGTTAATACTTATTCTGTTTCTTCTTCTGATTCCTCTTCTTTATGCCTGGCGTCGTTGGCGTCCTTGCTGCAGTAGATAGGGACAGAGGGAATCTCGTTAATCCATTCATGCGCGTCACTAATTAGATGACGAGGCATTTGGCTACCTTAAGAGAGTCATAGTTACTCCCGCCGTTTACCCGCGCTTTTTTGAATTTCTTCACGTTGACATTCAGAGCACTGGGCAGAAATCACATTGCGTCAACACCCTCGGGGGCCATCGCAATGCTTTGTTTTAATTAGACAGTCGGATTCCCCTAGTCCGTGCCAGTTCTGAGCTGAGCGTTGAATGGCGGCCGAAGAGGACGACCACGACGGTAAAACCGACACGGAAGCCTCGCAGCAAGGAAGATCCGCGGGAGGCGATGGCACGGGACCGAGCTCGGATCCCGGATGCGAGACCGAAATCCCGACCGTTCACCTCACCCAGGCCCGGCTCGTCAACCAAACCCGTTTCCCAACCAAGCCCGACACGCCCCGCTCCTCAGAGCCAATCCTTATTCCGAAGTTACGGATCCAATTTGCCGACTTCCCTTACCTACATTAATCTATCGACTAGAGGCTCTTTACCTTGGAGACCTGCTGCGGATATGGGTACGAACCGGCGCGACACCTCCACGTGGCCCTCTCCTGGATTTTCAAGGTCCGAGGGGAAGATCCGGACACCGCCGCAACTGCGGTGCTCTTCGCGTTCCAAACCCTATCTCCCTGCTAGAGGTTTCCAGGGAACTCGAACGCTTATACAGAAAAGAAAACTCTTCCCGGATCTCCCGACGGCGTCTCCAGGTCATTTTGGGTTACCCCGACGAACACTCTTACGAGGGCCCGAATGGTTTGCGGTTCCGCTACCGGGTTCCGGAATAGGAACCGGATTCCCTTTCGCCCAACGGGTGTGTGTCTCAAAAAACTCTGTTTTAGGACACCACATCTGCATAGGATTTCTCTTAGGGCTTAGGATCGACTGACTCGTGTGCAACGGCTGTTCACACGAAACCCTTCTCCACGTCAGTCCTCCAGGGCCTCGCTGGAGTATTTGCTACTACCACCAAGATCTGCACCGACGGTGGCTCCAGGCAGGCTCACGCCCAGACCCTTCTGCGCACACCGCCGCGACCCTCCTACTCGTCAGGGCTTCATGGAGGACGGTCACCCGCGAACGGGTGGCACGTCCCTCCCCACTTGCCGCTGACGGCGGAGTATAGGCGCGACGCTTCAGCGCCATCCATTTTCAGGGCTAGTTGCTTCGGCAGGTGAGTTGTTACACACTCCTTAGCGGATTCCGACTTCCATGGCCACCGTCCTGCTGTCTTAAGCAACCAACGCCTTTCATGGTATCCCATAAGCGTCGACTTAGGCGCCTTAACTCTGCGTTTGGTTCATCCCACAGCGCCAGTTCTGCTTACCAAAATTGGCCCACTTGGCACTCTGATTCAATATAATCTCGTGGCTTCATGATCCAAGCAAGCCAGAGATCTCACCCATTTAAAGTTTGAGAATAGGTTGAGGTCGTTTCGGCCCCAAGGCCTCTAATCATTCGCTTTACCAGATGAAACTCGCACACGTTCGCGTAGGAACGAGCGAGTGCCAGCTATCCTGAGGGAAACTTCGGAGGGAACCAGCTACTAGATGGTTCGATTAGTCTTTCGCCCCTATACCCAGTTCCGACGATCGATTTGCACGTCAGAATCGCTACGGACCTCCATCAGGGTTTCCCCTGACTTCGTCCTGACCAGGCATAGTTCACCATCTTTCGGGTCCCAACGTGTACGCTCTAGGTGCGCCTCTTCTCGCAATGAGAACGAGACGCCCCGGGAGTGCGAGGCCGCATCGTAACGCGGCCGATCCTCCCTCGGTCGACGCAAAGGTCGACCTTCACTTTCATTCCGCCTTTAGGTTTCTTTCTCCCAATGACTCGCGCACATGTTAGACTCCTTGGTCCGTGTTTCAAGACGGGTCCTGAGAGTACCCAAAGCAGTAGCGTCGCCGACCGGTAATTCGAAGCTTGGCCAGTCCAAGGACACCGCCTGCTAACAGCTGGCCAGGCCCGGGGACGGCACCAGGTCCGTGCCTCCGGGTAAGAACTGGCCGGGCTTGCGGCGGGCCTGACGCACACACATTCGAAAATGGATTGGTTGCGGCCTGATACCGTCAGAGTACCGTCGCGCAGCCGGCCGGGCGGCCGAGGGTCTGTCGCGTGCTCTGGGAGCAACGAAACAGGCAACCGCTCGGGCCGTAGACCGACACGCAACGGGTCGCGACGTTCTACTAGGGGAGAAGTGCACGACTACGTGGCCGGAACATTCGCCGCCGGTGGTGTACCCTCGCTAATGGACCACGAAAGTCCACCCGGAGTATCGCGCACCGACGGGAGCCAGCCTCGTCGACGATGAATCTCCCCATTCGATCTTTTGGGTTTCTCAGGTTTACCCCTGAACGGTTTCACGTACTCTTGAACTCTCTCTTCAAAGTTCTTTTCAACTTTCCCTCACGGTACTTGTTCGCTATCGGTCTCGTGGTTGTATTTAGCCTTAGATGGAGTTTACCACCCACTTAGGGTTGCACTCTCAAGCAACCCGACTCTATGGAGAGATCCTCCCGAAACGCGTACCGGTCGCTACGGGCCTGGCACCCTCTGCGGGTAAGTGGCCCCATTCAAGATGGACTTGGACGCGGTGCGACGTCACGGGATAAACGGATCCTCCTGAACACTACAATTCCCTGCGGCGGAACCGCGGGATTCAGTGCTGGGCTAATTCCTGTTCGCTCGCCGCTACTAAGGAAATCCTTGTTAGTTTCTTTTCCTCCGCTTAGTAATATGCTTAAATTCAGCGGGTAATCTCGCCTACTCTGAGGTCGTCAATCATATGGAGAGAAGATATATAAATCGTGCTCCCTCTTTTTGATACTTTATCTCGACGGGTCTCCCGGCGGCGGGAGTACGGGGGGGTGTGCGCGTATTGCGAGTTGACACCGACGACGGGGCCGGGCCGGACGAGAAGCTGGGCTGAAGAATACAAGGAGAAGAATATAAATAAACTTCTTCGATTCTTTCTCTTCCCTTGCTCGCTCGCAGTTTCCCATGCGCACCGCGTATACGGCATCACACGCCACGCACATATATCTTCCCCCGTACACATCCCGGCTCATAGCCAGACTCGTTGTGTATCCAGAGGTGCCATCGCACGATTTCAGAGAAAAGGTATATGGACTCTTTTTCTCTTCTAATAGAGAATTAGTCCCCCCTACCTCTATTTGCGCCTCGCCAAAGTGTCTCTTTTCGTCGCGCATCGTCGAATCGATCCGCGAGACTCCCGCGGAACGACCACCGGTTTTTACTTTAACGTCCGTCCGCTATATTAGCTTTGAGATTCCGCTATCCCTTCACGCTGCGAGCAGCAGAGGGAACCGCGGGAAAAATAAGCTTTTCCGTGGACTGTACGACCGGTGAGACGCGCGGTCTCTTATACGGTCGACCAACAACGCGACAAAGACATGGGGCGATCGGGGAGACTCGTTCTTCCATTCTACACGAAGGAGAGTCATAACCACCTTTCGCGGCATCAGCGCCTTTCGGTTCTCGTCAAAATTCAAATTCGCGCAGCCGCGCCAATGAGGATTTCGGGGTACAGAAACGTTAAACGACGCATGCAGCAATCTCTCATCGAATGTTTGGCGCAAACACTCGTCTGTGTCGACGGAACGTGGCCATAGGGAGAGAACGAATAGGGCTTGGCGAGGACACGCGCAACGGACGGGGAAATACATCGACCCGATCCTGTTAACGCGTGGTTGTTTATCATCCCGCACAGCGCCTGTATTCGTGTAATACACCCTTGGATCTTCACGGCGTCCCGAAGAACGAGTGGTGTGCCCTCGATGTATCGATTGACTTTTATCACTTGTCAAAACGACGACCCTCTTTTTAAAATCCCTGGGGCCTCCGTGAAGGCGACGATATAGATCGGCGCACATATGCCGCGCACTGCTCTTTCTCTCTATCTATCTCTCGCTCTTTGGTGTCTCTTTCTCAGGACAAATTTTTCATTTCAGGCGACGTCGGGAGCACGGTAAAAAGATCTCGCGCAGAACGTGAAGGCAAATCTACACCACCGGTGCGAGCGGAGAGGCTGCCGTGAGTGTGCTTGATCCGGGGAGCGGTGCAGCACACGGGCGGTCGTTTTAAAACAACGACGCACGACGCCGTGAAAGCACGCACGCGAGTCCGCACGATGATCATATTTTCATCACGTTCGCCTCTCTCTTTTCTCGCACGGGAGAGATTACACGCTTCAACGACTCTGCCGCGAGCCGTGGCAAACGCCGACGAACAGCCCAACTTTCGCTCGTACGTCGCGCGTATCTCGCGTGTATCATCGACCCGACACCGAAACGCGTTACATCGTCGGAAACGCGAGACGGCGAGGATGACACGCCGAGGAGAAACCGACGCAAGCAGTCTTTTGTATGTGATAACGACCCTCAGCCAGGCGTGGTCCAGGAATTGTATCCGTGGACCGCAATGTGCGTTCGAAATGTCGATGTTCATGTGTCCTGCAGTTCACACGTTGACGCGCAATTAGCTGCGTTCTTCATCGACCCACGAGCCAAGTGATCCACCGTTCAGGGTAATCGTGTTATTAAATATGTTTGATATATATCTTTTGTTCTCTCGGTTCGGATGAAGCCGAGGCCCGTGCGCCTCCAACCAGCGCGCGAAGGAGGACCGTCCGGGCGTCGCCAACGTTGA
>CAJUZA010000013.1:92500-95260 GCA_910592295.1 Andrena haemorrhoa
GGTGCCGCACGACTTCGAAACTCTTCGGGACTCTGAAATATTTCCAGCGATACAAGTTATTCGCGCTTTTCTCGAAAACCAGCACGACGACCGATGTCGAACCATTAGAGTAAAACGTTGGCAATTGAACGAGGAACAGGGATCTGTAGTTGGATTCGAGGATATGTCGATTTTTGCCGCGGTCGAACCAAGATGCCGCACGACTTTGAAACTCGACGGGACTCTGAAATATTTCGCAGCGATCCAAGTTATTCGCGCTTTTCTCGAAAACCAGCACGACGACCGATGTCGAACCCTTATAGTAAAACGTTGGCAATTGAACGAGGAACAGGGATCAGTAGTTGGATTCGAGGATATGTCGATTTCGTCCTCCGGACCAAGGTGCCGCACGACTTGGAAACTCTTCGGGACTCTGAAATATTTCCAGCGATACAAGTTATTCGCGCTTTTCTCGAAAACCAGCACGACGACCGATGTCGAACCCTTATAGTAAAACGTTGGCAATTGATCGAGGAACAGGGATCAGTAGTTGGATTCGAGGATATGTCGATTTCGTCCTCCGGACCAAGGTGCCGCACGACTTTGAAACTCGTCGGGACTCTGAAATATTTCCAGCGATACAAGTTATTCGCGCTTTTCTCGAAAACCAGCACGACGACCGATGTCGAACCATTAGAGTAAAACGTTGGCAATTGAACGAGGAACAGGGATCTGTAGTTGGATTCGAGGATATGTCGATTTTTGCCGCGGTCGAACCAAGATGCCGCACGACTTTGAAACTCGACGGGACTCTGAAATATTTCGCAGCGATCCAAGTTATTCGCGCTTTTCTCGAAAACCAGCACGACGACCGATGTCGAACCCTTATAGTAAAACGTTGGCAATTGAACGAGGAACAGGGATCAGTAGTTGGATTCGAGGATATGTCAATTTCGTCCTCCGGACCAAGGTGCCGCACGACTTAGAAACTCGTCGGGACTCTGAAATATTTCCAGCGATACAAGTTATTCGCGCTTTTCTCGAAAACCAGCACGACGACCGATGTCGAACCATTAGAGTAAAACGTTGGCAATTGAACGAGGAACAGGGATCTGTAGTTGGATTCGAGGATATGTCGATTTTTGCCGCGGTCGAACCAAGATGCCGCACGACTTTGAAACTCTTCGGGACTCTGAAATATTTCCAGCGATACAAGTTATTCGCGCTTTTCTCGAAAACCAGCACGACGACCGATGTCGAACCCTTATAGTAAAACGTTGGCAATTGAACGAGGAACAGGGATCAGTAGTTGGATTCGAGGATATGTCGATTTCGTCCTCCGGACCAAGGTGCCGCACGACTTCGAAACTCTTCGGGACTCTGAAATATTTCCAGCGATACAAGTTATTCGCGCTTTTCTCGAAAACCAGCACGACGACCGATGTCGAACCATTAGAGTAAAACGTTGGCAATTGAACGAGGAACAGGGATCTGTAGTTGGATTCGAGGATATGTCGATTTTTGCCGCGGTCGAACCAAGATGCCGCACGACTTTGAAACTCGACGGGACTCTGAAATATTTCGCAGCGATCCAAGTTATTCGCGCTTTTCTCGAAAACCAGCACGACGACCGATGTCGAACCCTTATAGTAAAACGTTGGCAATTGAACGAGGAACAGGGATCAGTAGTTGGATTCGAGGATATGTCGATTTCGTCCTCCGGACCAAGGTGCCGCACGACTTGGAAACTCTTCGGGACTCTGAAATATTTCCAGCGATACAAGTTATTCGCGCTTTTCTCGAAAACCAGCACGACGACCGATGTCGAACCCTTATAGTAAAACGTTGGCAATTGAACGAGGAACAGGGATCAGTAGTTGGATTCGAGGATATGTCGATTTCGTCCTCCGGACCAAGGTGCCGCACGACTTGGAAACTCTTCGGGACTCTGAAATATTTCGCAGCGATACAAGTTATTCGCGCTTTTCTCGAAAACCAGCACGACGACCGATGTCGAACCATTAGAGTAAAACGTTGGCAATTGAACGAGGAACAGGGATCTGTAGTTGGATTCGAGGATATGTCGATTTTTGCCGCGGTCGAACCAAGATGCCGCACGACTTTGAAACTCTTCGGGACTCTGAAATATTTCCAGCGATACAAGTTATTCGCGCTTTTCTCGAAAACCAGCACGACGACCGATGTCGAACCCTTATAGTAAAACGTTGGCAATTGAACGAGGAACAGGGATCAGTAGTTGGATTCGAGGATATGTCGATTTCGTCCTCCGGACCAAGGTGCCGCACGACTTAGAAACTCTTCGGGACTCTGAAATATTTCCAGCGATACAAGTTATTCGCGCTTTTCTCGAAAACCAGCACGACGACCGATGTCGAACCATTAGAGTAAAACGTTGGCAATTGAACGAGGAACAGGGATCTGTAGTTGGATTCGAGGATATGTCGATTTTTGCCGCGGTCGAACCAAGATGCCGCACGACTTTGAAACTCGACGGGACTCTGAAATATTTCGCAGCGATCCAAGTTATTCGCGCTTTTCTCGAAAACCAGCACGACGACCGATGTCGAACCCTTATAGTAAAACGTTGGCAATTGAACGAGGAACAGGGATCAGTAGTTGGATTCGAGGATATGTCGATTTCGTCCTCCGGACCAAGGTGCCGCACGACTTGGAAACTCTTCGGGACTCTGAAATATTTCCAGCGATACAAGTTATTCGCGCTTTTCTCGAAAACCAGCACGACGACCGATGTCGAACCCT
>CAJUZA010000014.1:0-47500 GCA_910592295.1 Andrena haemorrhoa
AATCGACATATCCTCGAATCCAACTACTGATCCCTGTTCCTCGTTCAATTGCCAACGTTTTACTATAAGGGTTCGACATCGGTCGTCGTGCTGGTTTTCGAGAAAAGCGCGAATAACTTGGATCGCTGCGAAATATTTCAGAGTCCCGTCGAGTTTCAAAGTCGTGCGGCATCTTGGTTCGACCGCGGCAAAAATCGACATATCCTCGAATCCAACTACAGATCCCTGTTCCTCGTTCAATTGCCAACGTTTTACTCTAATGGTTCGACATCGGTCGTCGTGCTGGTTTTCGAGAAAAGCGCGAATAACTTGTATCGCTGGAAATATTTCAGAGTCCCGACGAGTTTCTAAGTCGTGCGGCACCTTGGTCCGGAGGACGAAATCGACATATCCTCGAATCCAACTACTGATCCCTGTTCCTCGTTCAATTGCCAACGTTTTACTATAAGGGTTCGACATCGGTCGTCGTGCTGGTTTTCGAGAAAAGCGCGAATAACTTGGATCGCTGCGAAATATTTCAGAGTCCCGTCGAGTTTCAAAGTCGTGCGGCATCTTGGTTCGACCGCGGCAAAAATCGACATATCCTCGAATCCAACTACAGATCCCTGTTCCTCGTTCAATTGCCAACGTTTTACTCTAATGGTTCGACATCGGTCGTCGTGCTGGTTTTCGAGAAAAGCGCGAATAACTTGTATCGCTGGAAATATTTCAGAGTCCCGACGAGTTTCTAAGTCGTGCGGCACCTTGGTCCGGAGGACGAAATCGACATATCCTCGAATCCAACTACTGATCCCTGTTCCTCGTTCAATTGCCAACGTTTTACTATAAGGGTTCGACATCGGTCGTCGTGCTGGTTTTCGAGAAAAGCGCGAATAACTTGGATCGCTGCGAAATATTTCAGAGTCCCGTCGAGTTTCAAAGTCGTGCGGCATCTTGGTTCGACCGCGGCAAAAATCGACATATCCTCGAATCCAACTACAGATCCCTGTTCCTCGTTCAATTGCCAACGTTTTACTCTAATGGTTCGACATCGGTCGTCGTGCTGGTTTTCGAGAAAAGCGCGAATAACTTGTATCGCTGGAAATATTTCAGAGTCCCGACGAGTTTCTAAGTCGTGCGGCACCTTGGTCCGGAGGACGAAATCGACATATCCTCGAATCCAACTACTGATCCCTGTTCCTCGTTCAATTGCCAACGTTTTACTATAAGGGTTCGACATCGGTCGTCGTGCTGGTTTTCGAGAAAAGCGCGAATAACTTGGATCGCTGCGAAATATTTCAGAGTCCCGTCGAGTTTCAAAGTCGTGCGGCATCTTGGTTCGACCGCGGCAAAAATCGACATATCCTCGAATCCAACTACAGATCCCTGTTCCTCGTTCAATTGCCAACGTTTTACTCTAATGGTTCGACATCGGTCGTCGTGCTGGTTTTCGAGAAAAGCGCGAATAACTTGTATCGCTGGAAATATTTCAGAGTCCCGACGAGTTTCTAAGTCGTGCGGCACCTTGGTCCGGAGGACGAAATCGACATATCCTCGAATCCAACTACTGATCCCTGTTCCTCGTTCAATTGCCAACGTTTTACTATAAGGGTTCGACATCGGTCGTCGTGCTGGTTTTCGAGAAAAGCGCGAATAACTTGGATCGCTGCGAAATATTTCAGAGTCCCGTCGAGTTTCAAAGTCGTGCGGCATCTTGGTTCGACCGCGGCAAAAATCGACATATCCTCGAATCCAACTACGGATCCCTGTTCCTCGTTCAATTGCCAACGTTTTACTCTAATGGTTCGACATCGGTCGTCGTGCTGGTTTTCGAGAAAAGCGCGAATAACTTGTATCGCTGGAAATATTTCAGAGTCCCGACGAGTTTCTAAGTCGTGCGGCACCTTGGTCCGGAGGACGAAATCGACATATCCTCGAATCCAACTACTGATCCCTGTTCCTCGTTCAATTGCCAACGTTTTACTATAAGGGTTCGACATCGGTCGTCGTGCTGGTTTTCGAGAAAAGCGCGAATAACTTGGATCGCTGCGAAATATTTCAGAGTCCCGTCGAGTTTCAAAGTCGTGCGGCATCTTGGTTCGACCGCGGCAAAAATCGACATATCCTCGAATCCAACTACAGATCCCTGTTCCTCGTTCAATTGCCAACGTTTTACTCTAATGGTTCGACATCGGTCGTCGTGCTGGTTTTCGAGAAAAGCGCGAATAACTTGTATCGCTGGAAATATTTCAGAGTCCCGACGAGTTTCTAAGTCGTGCGGCACCTTGGTCCGGAGGACGAAATCGACATATCCTCGAATCCAACTACTGATCCCTGTTCCTCGTTCAATTGCCAACGTTTTACTATAAGGGTTCGACATCGGTCGTCGTGCTGGTTTTCGAGAAAAGCGCGAATAACTTGGATCGCTGCGAAATATTTCAGAGTCCCGTCGAGTTTCAAAGTCGTGCGGCATCTTGGTTCGACCGCGGCAAAAATCGACATATCCTCGAATCCAACTACAGATCCCTGTTCCTCGTTCAATTGCCAACGTTTTACTCTAATGGTTCGACATCGGTCGTCGTGCTGGTTTTCGAGAAAAGCGCGAATAACTTGTATCGCTGGAAATATTTCAGAGTCCCGACGAGTTTCTAAGTCGTGCGGCACCTTGGTCCGGAGGACGAAATCGACATATCCTCGAATCCAACTACTGATCCCTGTTCCTCGTTCAATTGCCAACGTTTTACTATAAGGGTTCGACATCGGTCGTCGTGCTGGTTTTCGAGAAAAGCGCGAATAACTTGGATCGCTGCGAAATATTTCAGAGTCCCGTCGAGTTTCAAAGTCGTGCGGCATCTTGGTTCGACCGCGGCAAAAATCGACATATCCTCGAATCCAACTACAGATCCCTGTTCCTCGTTCAATTGCCAACGTTTTACTCTAATGGTTCGACATCGGTCGTCGTGCTGGTTTTCGAGAAAAGCGCGAATAACTTGTATCGCTGGAAATATTTCAGAGTCCCGACGAGTTTCTAAGTCGTGCGGCACCTTGGTCCGGAGGACGAAATCGACATATCCTCGAATCCAACTACTGATCCCTGTTCCTCGTTCAATTGCCAACGTTTTACTATAAGGGTTCGACATCGGTCGTCGTGCTGGTTTTCGAGAAAAGCGCGAATAACTTGGATCGCTGCGAAATATTTCAGAGTCCCGTCGAGTTTCAAAGTCGTGCGGCATCTTGGTTCGACCGCGGCAAAAATCGACATATCCTCGAATCCAACTACAGATCCCTGTTCCTCGTTCAATTGCCAACGTTTTACTCTAATGGTTCGACATCGGTCGTCGTGCTGGTTTTCGAGAAAAGCGCGAATAACTTGTATCGCTGGAAATATTTCAGAGTCCCGACGAGTTTCTAAGTCGTGCGGCACCTTGGTCCGGAGGACGAAATCGACATATCCTCGAATCCAACTACTGATCCCTGTTCCTCGTTCAATTGCCAACGTTTTACTATAAGGGTTCGACATCGGTCGTCGTGCTGGTTTTCGAGAAAAGCGCGAATAACTTGGATCGCTGCGAAATATTTCAGAGTCCCGTCGAGTTTCAAAGTCGTGCGGCATCTTGGTTCGACCGCGGCAAAAATCGACATATCCTCGAATCCAACTACAGATCCCTGTTCCTCGTTCAATTGCCAACGTTTTACTCTAATGGTTCGACATCGGTCGTCGTGCTGGTTTTCGAGAAAAGCGCGAATAACTTGTATCGCTGGAAATATTTCAGAGTCCCGACGAGTTTCTAAGTCGTGCGGCACCTTGGTCCGGAGGACGAAATCGACATATCCTCGAATCCAACTACTGATCCCTGTTCCTCGTTCAATTGCCAACGTTTTACTATAAGGGTTCGACATCGGTCGTCGTGCTGGTTTTCGAGAAAAGCGCGAATAACTTGGATCGCTGCGAAATATTTCAGAGTCCCGTCGAGTTTCAAAGTCGTGCGGCATCTTGGTTCGACCGCGGCAAAAATCGACATATCCTCGAATCCAACTACAGATCCCTGTTCCTCGTTCAATTGCCAACGTTTTACTCTAATGGTTCGACATCGGTCGTCGTGCTGGTTTTCGAGAAAAGCGCGAATAACTTGTATCGCTGGAAATATTTCAGAGTCCCGACGAGTTTCTAAGTCGTGCGGCACCTTGGTCCGGAGGACGAAATCGACATATCCTCGAATCCAACTACTGATCCCTGTTCCTCGTTCAATTGCCAACGTTTTACTATAAGGGTTCGACATCGGTCGTCGTGCTGGTTTTCGAGAAAAGCGCGAATAACTTGGATCGCTGCGAAATATTTCAGAGTCCCGTCGAGTTTCAAAGTCGTGCGGCATCTTGGTTCGACCGCGGCAAAAATCGACATATCCTCGAATCCAACTACGGATCCCTGTTCCTCGTTCAATTGCCAACGTTTTACTCTAATGGTTCGACATCGGTCGTCGTGCTGGTTTTCGAGAAAAGCGCGAATAACTTGTATCGCTGGAAATATTTCAGAGTCCCGACGAGTTTCTAAGTCGTGCGGCACCTTGGTCCGGAGGACGAAATCGACATATCCTCGAATCCAACTACTGATCCCTGTTCCTCGTTCAATTGCCAACGTTTTACTATAAGGGTTCGACATCGGTCGTCGTGCTGGTTTTCGAGAAAAGCGCGAATAACTTGGATCGCTGCGAAATATTTCAGAGTCCCGTCGAGTTTCAAAGTCGTGCGGCATCTTGGTTCGACCGCGGCAAAAATCGACATATCCTCGAATCCAACTACAGATCCCTGTTCCTCGTTCAATTGCCAACGTTTTACTCTAATGGTTCGACATCGGTCGTCATGCTGGTTTTCGAGAAAAGCGCGAATAACTTGTATCGCTGGAAATATTTCAGAGTCCCGACGAGTTTCTAAGTCGTGCGGCACCTTGGTCCGGAGGACGAAATCGACATATCCTCGAATCCAACTACTGATCCCTGTTCCTCGTTCAATTGCCAACGTTTTACTATAAGGGTTCGACATCGGTCGTCGTGCTGGTTTTCGAGAAAAGCGCGAATAACTTGGATCGCTGCGAAATATTTCAGAGTCCCGTCGAGTTTCAAAGTCGTGCGGCATCTTGGTTCGACCGCGGCAAAAATCGACATATCCTCGAATCCAACTACAGATCCCTGTTCCTCGTTCAATTGCCAACGTTTTACTCTAATGGTTCGACATCGGTCGTCGTGCTGGTTTTCGAGAAAAGCGCGAATAACTTGTATCGCTGGAAATATTTCAGAGTCCCGACGAGTTTCTAAGTCGTGCGGCACCTTGGTCCGGAGGACGAAATCGACATATCCTCGAATCCAACTACTGATCCCTGTTCCTCGTTCAATTGCCAACGTTTTACTATAAGGGTTCGACATCGGTCGTCGTGCTGGTTTTCGAGAAAAGCGCGAATAACTTGGATCGCTGCGAAATATTTCAGAGTCCCGTCGAGTTTCAAAGTCGTGCGGCATCTTGGTTCGACCGCGGCAAAAATCGACATATCCTCGAATCCAACTACGGATCCCTGTTCCTCGTTCAATTGCCAACGTTTTACTCTAATGGTTCGACATCGGTCGTCGTGCTGGTTTTCGAGAAAAGCGCGAATAACTTGTATCGCTGGAAATATTTCAGAGTCCCGACGAGTTTCTAAGTCGTGCGGCACCTTGGTCCGGAGGACGAAATCGACATATCCTCGAATCCAACTACTGATCCCTGTTCCTCGTTCAATTGCCAACGTTTTACTATAAGGGTTCGACATCGGTCGTCGTGCTGGTTTTCGAGAAAAGCGCGAATAACTTGGATCGCTGCGAAATATTTCAGAGTCCCGTCGAGTTTCAAAGTCGTGCGGCATCTTGGTTAGACCGCGGCAAAAATCGACATATCCTCGAATCCAACTACAGATCCCTGTTCCTCGTTCAATTGCCAACGTTTTACTCTAATGGTTCGACATCGGTCGTCGTGCTGGTTTTCGAGAAAAGCGCGAATAACTTGTATCGCTGGAAATATTTCAGAGTCCCGACGAGTTTCTAAGTCGTGCGGCACCTTGGTCCGGAGGACGAAATCGACATATCCTCGAATCCAACTACTGATCCCTGTTCCTCGTTCAATTGCCAACGTTTTACTATAAGGGTTCGACATCGGTCGTCGTGCTGGTTTTCGAGAAAAGCGCGAATAACTTGGATCGCTGCGAAATATTTCAGAGTCCCGTCGAGTTTCAAAGTCGTGCGGCATCTTGGTTCGACCGCGGCAAAAATCGACATATCCTCGAATCCAACTACAGATCCCTGTTCCTCGTTCAATTGCCAACGTTTTACTCTAATGGTTCGACATCGGTCGTCGTGCTGGTTTTCGAGAAAAGCGCGAATAACTTGTATCGCTGGAAATATTTCAGAGTCCCGACGAGTTTCTAAGTCGTGCGGCACCTTGGTCCGGAGGACGAAATCGACATATCCTCGAATCCAACTACTGATCCCTGTTCCTCGTTCAATTGCCAACGTTTTACTATAAGGGTTCGACATCGGTCGTCGTGCTGGTTTTCGAGAAAAGCGCGAATAACTTGGATCGCTGCGAAATATTTCAGAGTCCCGTCGAGTTTCAAAGTCGTGCGGCATCTTGGTTCGACCGCGGCAAAAATCGACATATCCTCGAATCCAACTACAGATCCCTGTTCCTCGTTCAATTGCCAACGTTTTACTCTAATGGTTCGACATCGGTCGTCGTGCTGGTTTTCGAGAAAAGCGCGAATAACTTGTATCGCTGGAAATATTTCAGAGTCCCGACGAGTTTCTAAGTCGTGCGGCACCTTGGTCCGGAGGACGAAATCGACATATCCTCGAATCCAACTACTGATCCCTGTTCCTCGTTCAATTGCCAACGTTTTACTATAAGGGTTCGACATCGGTCGTCGTGCTGGTTTTCGAGAAAAGCGCGAATAACTTGGATCGCTGCGAAATATTTCAGAGTCCCGTCGAGTTTCAAAGTCGTGCGGCATCTTGGTTCGACCGCGGCAAAAATCGACATATCCTCGAATCCAACTACAGATCCCTGTTCCTCGTTCAATTGCCAACGTTTTACTCTAATGGTTCGACATCGGTCGTCGTGCTGGTTTTCGAGAAAAGCGCGAATAACTTGTATCGCTGGAAATATTTCAGAGTCCCTACGAGTTTCTAAGTCGTGCGGCACCTTGGTCCGGAGGACGAAATCGACATATCCTCGAATCCAACTACTGATCCCTGTTCCTCGTTCAATTGCCAACGTTTTACTATAAGGGTTCGACATCGGTCGTCGTGCTGGTTTTCGAGAAAAGCGCGAATAACTTGGATCGCTGCGAAATATTTCAGAGTCCCGTCGAGTTTCAAAGTCGTGCGGCATCTTGGTTCGACCGCGGCAAAAATCGACATATCCTCGAATCCAACTACAGATCCCTGTTCCTCGTTCAATTGCCAACGTTTTACTCTAATGGTTCGACATCGGTCGTCGTGCTGGTTTTCGAGAAAAGCGCGAATAACTTGTATCGCTGGAAATATTTCAGAGTCCCGACGAGTTTCTAAGTCGTGCGGCACCTTGGTCCGGAGGACGAAATCGACATATCCTCGAATCCAACTACTGATCCCTGTTCCTCGTTCAATTGCCAACGTTTTACTATAAGGGTTCGACATCGGTCGTCGTGCTGGTTTTCGAGAAAAGCGCGAATAACTTGGATCGCTGCGAAATATTTCAGAGTCCCGTCGAGTTTCAAAGTCGTGCGGCATCTTGGTTCGACCGCGGCAAAAATCGACATATCCTCGAATCCAACTACAGATCCCTGTTCCTCGTTCAATTGCCAACGTTTTACTCTAATGGTTCGACATCGGTCGTCGTGCTGGTTTTCGAGAAAAGCGCGAATAACTTGTATCGCTGGAAATATTTCAGAGTCCCGACGAGTTTCTAAGTCGTGCGGCACCTTGGTCCGGAGGACGAAATCGACATATCCTCGAATCCAACTACTGATCCCTGTTCCTCGTTCAATTGCCAACGTTTTACTATAAGGGTTCGACATCGGTCGTCGTGCTGGTTTTCGAGAAAAGCGCGAATAACTTGGATCGCTGCGAAATATTTCAGAGTCCCGTCGAGTTTCAAAGTCGTGCGGCATCTTGGTTCGACCGCGGCAAAAATCGACATATCCTCGAATCCAACTACGGATCCCTGTTCCTCGTTCAATTGCCAACGTTTTACTCTAATGGTTCGACATCGGTCGTCGTGCTGGTTTTCGAGAAAAGCGCGAATAACTTGTATCGCTGGAAATATTTCAGAGTCCCGACGAGTTTCTAAGTCGTGCGGCACCTTGGTCCGGAGGACGAAATCGACATATCCTCGAATCCAACTACTGATCCCTGTTCCTCGTTCAATTGCCAACGTTTTACTATAAGGGTTCGACATCGGTCGTCGTGCTGGTTTTCGAGAAAAGCGCGAATAACTTGGATCGCTGCGAAATATTTCAGAGTCCCGTCGAGTTTCAAAGTCGTGCGGCATCTTGGTTCGACCGCGGCAAAAATCGACATATCCTCGAATCCAACTACAGATCCCTGTTCCTCGTTCAATTGCCAACGTTTTACTCTAATGGTTCGACATCGGTCGTCGTGCTGGTTTTCGAGAAAAGCGCGAATAACTTGTATCGCTGGAAATATTTCAGAGTCCCGACGAGTTTCTAAGTCGTGCGGCACCTTGGTCCGGAGGACGAAATCGACATATCCTCGAATCCAACTACTGATCCCTGTTCCTCGTTCAATTGCCAACGTTTTACTATAAGGGTTCGACATCGGTCGTCGTGCTGGTTTTCGAGAAAAGCGCGAATAACTTGGATCGCTGCGAAATATTTCAGAGTCCCGTCGAGTTTCAAAGTCGTGCGGCATCTTGGTTCGACCGCGGCAAAAATCGACATATCCTCGAATCCAACTACAGATCCCTGTTCCTCGTTCAATTGCCAACGTTTTACTCTAATGGTTCGACATCGGTCGTCGTGCTGGTTTTCGAGAAAAGCGCGAATAACTTGTATCGCTGGAAATATTTCAGAGTCCCGACGAGTTTCTAAGTCGTGCGGCACCTTGGTCCGGAGGACGAAATCGACATATCCTCGAATCCAACTACTGATCCCTGTTCCTCGTTCAATTGCCAACGTTTTACTATAAGGGTTCGACATCGGTCGTCGTGCTGGTTTTCGAGAAAAGCGCGAATAACTTGGATCGCTGCGAAATATTTCAGAGTCCCGTCGAGTTTCAAAGTCGTGCGGCATCTTGGTTCGACCGCGGCAAAAATCGACATATCCTCGAATCCAACTACAGATCCCTGTTCCTCGTTCAATTGCCAACGTTTTACTCTAATGGTTCGACATCGGTCGTCGTGCTGGTTTTCGAGAAAAGCGCGAATAACTTGTATCGCTGGAAATATTTCAGAGTCCCGACGAGTTTCTAAGTCGTGCGGCACCTTGGTCCGGAGGACGAAATCGACATATCCTCGAATCCAACTACTGATCCCTGTTCCTCGTTCAATTGCCAACGTTTTACTATAAGGGTTCGACATCGGTCGTCGTGCTGGTTTTCGAGAAAAGCGCGAATAACTTGGATCGCTGCGAAATATTTCAGAGTCCCGTCGAGTTTCAAAGTCGTGCGGCATCTTGGTTCGACCGCGGCAAAAATCGACATATCCTCGAATCCAACTACAGATCCCTGTTCCTCGTTCAATTGCCAACGTTTTACTCTAATGGTTCGACATCGGTCGTCGTGCTGGTTTTCGAGAAAAGCGCGAATAACTTGTATCGCTGGAAATATTTCAGAGTCCCGACGAGTTTCTAAGTCGTGCGGCACCTTGGTCCGGAGGACGAAATCGACATATCCTCGAATCCAACTACTGATCCCTGTTCCTCGTTCAATTGCCAACGTTTTACTATAAGGGTTCGACATCGGTCGTCGTGCTGGTTTTCGAGAAAAGCGCGAATAACTTGGATCGCTGCGAAATATTTCAGAGTTCCGTCGAGTTTCAAAGTCGTGCGGCATCTTGGTTCGACCGCGGCAAAAATCGACATATCCTCGAATCCAACTACAGATCCCTGTTCCTCGTTCAATTGCCAACGTTTTACTCTAATGGTTCGACATCGGTCGTCGTGCTGGTTTTCGAGAAAAGCGCGAATAACTTGTATCGCTGGAAATATTTCAGAGTCCCGACGAGTTTCTAAGTCGTGCGGCACCTTGGTCCGGAGGACGAAATCGACATATCCTCGAATCCAACTACTGATCCCTGTTCCTCGTTCAATTGCCAACGTTTTACTATAAGGGTTCGACATCGGTCGTCGTGCTGGTTTTCGAGAAAAGCGCGAATAACTTGGATCGCTGCGAAATATTTCAGAGTCCCGTCGAGTTTCAAAGTCGTGCGGCATCTTGGTTCGACCGCGGCAAAAATCGACATATCCTCGAATCCAACTACAGATCCCTGTTCCTCGTTCAATTGCCAACGTTTTACTCTAATGGTTCGACATCGGTCGTCGTGCTGGTTTTCGAGAAAAGCGCGAATAACTTGTATCGCTGGAAATATTTCAGAGTCCCGACGAGTTTCTAAGTCGTGCGGCACCTTGGTCCGGAGGACGAAATCGACATATCCTCGAATCCAACTACTGATCCCTGTTCCTCGTTCAATTGCCAACGTTTTACTATAAGGGTTCGACATCGGTCGTCGTGCTGGTTTTCGAGAAAAGCGCGAATAACTTGGATCGCTGCGAAATATTTCAGAGTCCCGTCGAGTTTCAAAGTCGTGCGGCATCTTGGTTCGACCGCGGCAAAAATCGACATATCCTCGAATCCAACTACAGATCCCTGTTCCTCGTTCAATTGCCATCGTTTTACTCTAATGGTTCGACATCGGTCGTCGTGCTGGTTTTCGAGAAAAGCGCGAATAACTTGTATCGCTGGAAATATTTCAGAGTCCCGACGAGTTTCTAAGTCGTGCGGCACCTTGGTCCGGAGGACGAAATCGACATATCCTCGAATCCAACTACTGATCCCTGTTCCTCGTTCAATTGCCAACGTTTTACTATAAGGGTTCGACATCGGTCGTCGTGCTGGTTTTCGAGAAAAGCGCGAATAACTTGGATCGCTGCGAAATATTTCAGAGTCCCGTCGAGTTTCAAAGTCGTGCGGCATCTTGGTTCGACCGCGGCAAAAATCGACATATCCTCGAATCCAACTACAGATCCCTGTTCCTCGTTCAATTGCCAACGTTTTACTCTAATGGTTCGACATCGGTCGTCGTGCTGGTTTTCGAGAAAAGCGCGAATAACTTGTATCGCTGGAAATATTTCAGAGTCCCGACGAGTTTCTAAGTCGTGCGGCACCTTGGTCCGGAGGACGAAATCGACATATCCTCGAATCCAACTACTGATCCCTGTTCCTCGTTCAATTGCCAACGTTTTACTATAAGGGTTCGACATCGGTCGTCGTGCTGGTTTTCGAGAAAAGCGCGAATAACTTGGATCGCTGCGAAATATTTCAGAGTCCCGTCGAGTTTCAAAGTCGTGCGGCATCTTGGTTCGACCGCGGCAAAAATCGACATATCCTCGAATCCAACTACAGATCCCTGTTCCTCGTTCAATTGCCAACGTTTTACTCTAATGGTTCGACATCGGTCGTCGTGCTGGTTTTCGAGAAAAGCGCGAATAACTTGTATCGCTGGAAATATTTCAGAGTCCCGACGAGTTTCTAAGTCGTGCGGCACCTTGGTCCGGAGGACGAAATCGACATATCCTCGAATCCAACTACTGATCCCTGTTCCTCGTTCAATTGCCAACGTTTTACTATAAGGGTTCGACATCGGTCGTCGTGCTGGTTTTCGAGAAAAGCGCGAATAACTTGGATCGCTGCGAAATATTTCAGAGTCCCGTCGAGTTTCAAAGTCGTGCGGCATCTTGGTTCGACCGCGGCAAAAATCGACATATCCTCGAATCCAACTACAGATCCCTGTTCCTCGTTCAATTGCCAACGTTTTACTCTAATGGTTCGACATCGGTCGTCGTGCTGGTTTTCGAGAAAAGCGCGAATAACTTGTATCGCTGGAAATATTTCAGAGTCCCGACGAGTTTCTAAGTCGTGCGGCACCTTGGTCCGGAGGACGAAATCGACATATCCTCGAATCCAACTACTGATCCCTGTTCCTCGTTCAATTGCCAACGTTTTACTATAAGGGTTCGACATCGGTCGTCGTGCTGGTTTTCGAGAAAAGCGCGAATAACTTGGATCGCTGCGAAATATTTCAGAGTCCCGTCGAGTTTCAAAGTCGTGCGGCATCTTGGTTCGACCGCGGCAAAAATCGACATATCCTCGAATCCAACTACAGATCCCTGTTCCTCGTTCAATTGCCAACGTTTTACTCTAATGGTTCGACATCGGTCGTCGTGCTGGTTTTCGAGAAAAGCGCGAATAACTTGTATCGCTGGAAATATTTCAGAGTCCCGACGAGTTTCTAAGTCGTGCGGCACCTTGGTCCGGAGGACGAAATCGACATATCCTCGAATCCAACTACTGATCCCTGTTCCTCGTTCAATTGCCAACGTTTTACTATAAGGGTTCGACATCGGTCGTCGTGCTGGTTTTCGAGAAAAGCGCGAATAACTTGGATCGCTGCGAAATATTTCAGAGTCCCGTCGAGTTTCAAAGTCGTGCGGCATCTTGGTTCGACCGCGGCAAAAATCGACATATCCTCGAATCCAACTACAGATCCCTGTTCCTCGTTCAATTGCCAACGTTTTACTCTAATGGTTCGACATCGGTCGTCGTGCTGGTTTTCGAGAAAAGCGCGAATAACTTGTATCGCTGGAAATATTTCAGAGTCCCGACGAGTTTCTAAGTCGTGCGGCACCTTGGTCCGGAGGACGAAATCGACATATCCTCGAATCCAACTACTGATCCCTGTTCCTCGTTCAATTGCCAACGTTTTACTATAAGGGTTCGACATCGGTCGTCGTGCTGGTTTTCGAGAAAAGCGCGAATAACTTGGATCGCTGCGAAATATTTCAGAGTCCCGTCGAGTTTCAAAGTCGTGCGGCATCTTGGTTCGACCGCGGCAAAAATCGACATATCCTCGAATCCAACTACAGATCCCTGTTCCTCGTTCAATTGCCAACGTTTTACTCTAATGGTTCGACATCGGTCGTCGTGCTGGTTTTCGAGAAAAGCGCGAATAACTTGTATCGCTGGAAATATTTCAGAGTCCCGACGAGTTTCTAAGTCGTGCGGCACCTTGGTCCGGAGGACGAAATCGACATATCCTCGAATCCAACTACTGATCCCTGTTCCTCGTTCAATTGCCAACGTTTTACTATAAGGGTTCGACATCGGTCGTCGTGCTGGTTTTCGAGAAAAGCGCGAATAACTTGGATCGCTGCGAAATATTTCAGAGTCCCGTCGAGTTTCAAAGTCGTGCGGCATCTTGGTTCGACCGCGGCAAAAATCGACATATCCTCGAATCCAACTACAGATCCCTGTTCCTCGTTCAATTGCCAACGTTTTACTCTAATGGTTCGACATCGGTCGTCGTGCTGGTTTTCGAGAAAAGCGCGAATAACTTGTATCGCTGGAAATATTTCAGAGTCCCGACGAGTTTCTAAGTCGTGCGGCACCTTGGTCCGGAGGACGAAATCGACATATCCTCGAATCCAACTACTGATCCCTGTTCCTCGTTCAATTGCCAACGTTTTACTATAAGGGTTCGACATCGGTCGTCGTGCTGGTTTTCGAGAAAAGCGCGAATAACTTGGATCGCTGCGAAATATTTCAGAGTCCCGTCGAGTTTCAAAGTCGTGCGGCATCTTGGTTCGACCGCGGCAAAAATCGACATATCCTCGAATCCAACTACAGATCCCTGTTCCTCGTTCAATTGCCAACGTTTTACTCTAATGGTTCGACATCGGTCGTCGTGCTGGTTTTCGAGAAAAGCGCGAATAACTTGTATCGCTGGAAATATTTCAGAGTCCCGACGAGTTTCTAAGTCGTGCGGCACCTTGGTCCGGAGGACGAAATCGACATATCCTCGAATCCAACTACTGATCCCTGTTCCTCGTTCAATTGCCAACGTTTTACTATAAGGGTTCGACATCGGTCGTCGTGCTGGTTTTCGAGAAAAGCGCGAATAACTTGGATCGCTGCGAAATATTTCAGAGTCCCGTCGAGTTTCAAAGTCGTGCGGCATCTTGGTTCGACCGCGGCAAAAATCGACATATCCTCGAATCCAACTACAGATCCCTGTTCCTCGTTCAATTGCCATCGTTTTACTCTAATGGTTCGACATCGGTCGTCGTGCTGGTTTTCGAGAAAAGCGCGAATAACTTGTATCGCTGGAAATATTTCAGAGTCCCGACGAGTTTCTAAGTCGTGCGGCACCTTGGTCCGGAGGACGAAATCGACATATCCTCGAATCCAACTACTGATCCCTGTTCCTCGTTCAATTGCCAACGTTTTACTATAAGGGTTCGACATCGGTCGTCGTGCTGGTTTTCGAGAAAAGCGCGAATAACTTGGATCGCTGCGAAATATTTCAGAGTCCCGTCGAGTTTCAAAGTCGTGCGGCATCTTGGTTCGACCGCGGCAAAAATCGACATATCCTCGAATCCAACTACAGATCCCTGTTCCTCGTTCAATTGCCAACGTTTTACTCTAATGGTTCGACATCGGTCGTCGTGCTGGTTTTCGAGAAAAGCGCGAATAACTTGTATCGCTGGAAATATTTCAGAGTCCCGACGAGTTTCTAAGTCGTGCGGCACCTTGGTCCGGAGGACGAAATCGACATATCCTCGAATCCAACTACTGATCCCTGTTCCTCGTTCAATTGCCAACGTTTTACTATAAGGGTTCGACATCGGTCGTCGTGCTGGTTTTCGAGAAAAGCGCGAATAACTTGGATCGCTGCGAAATATTTCAGAGTCCCGTCGAGTTTCAAAGTCGTGCGGCATCTTGGTTCGACCGCGGCAAAAATCGACATATCCTCGAATCCAACTACAGATCCCTGTTCCTCGTTCAATTGCCATCGTTTTACTCTAATGGTTCGACATCGGTCGTCGTGCTGGTTTTCGAGAAAAGCGCGAATAACTTGTATCGCTGGAAATATTTCAGAGTCCCGACGAGTTTCTAAGTCGTGCGGCACCTTGGTCCGGAGGACGAAATCGACATATCCTCGAATCCAACTACTGATCCCTGTTCCTCGTTCAATTGCCAACGTTTTACTATAAGGGTTCGACATCGGTCGTCGTGCTGGTTTTCGAGAAAAGCGCGAATAACTTGGATCGCTGCGAAATATTTCAGAGTCCCGTCGAGTTTCAAAGTCGTGCGGCATCTTGGTTCGACCGCGGCAATAATCGACATATCCTCGAATCCAACTACAGATCCCTGTTCCTCGTTCAATTGCCAACGTTTTACTCTAATGGTTCGACATCGGTCGTCGTGCTGGTTTTCGAGAAAAGCGCGAATAACTTGTATCGCTGGAAATATTTCAGAGTCCCGACGAGTTTCTAAGTCGTGCGGCACCTTGGTCCGGAGGACGAAATCGACATATCCTCGAATCCAACTACTGATCCCTGTTCCTCGTTCAATTGCCAACGTTTTACTATAAGGGTTCGACATCGGTCGTCGTGCTGGTTTTCGAGAAAAGCGCGAATAACTTGGATCGCTGCGAAATATTTCAGAGTCCCGTCGAGTTTCAAAGTCGTGCGGCATCTTGGTCCGACCGCGGCAAAAATCGACATATCCTCGAATCCAACTACAGATCCCTGTTCCTCGTTCAATTGCCAACGTTTTACTCTAATGGTTCGACATCGGTCGTCGTGCTGGTTTTCGAGAAAAGCGCGAATAACTTGTATCGCTGGAAATATTTCAGAGTCCCGACGAGTTTCTAAGTCGTGCGGCACCTTGGTCCGGAGGACGAAATCGACATATCCTCGAATCCAACTACTGATCCCTGTTCCTCGTTCAATTGCCAACGTTTTACTATAAGGGTTCGACATCGGTCGTCGTGCTGGTTTTCGAGAAAAGCGCGAATAACTTGGATCGCTGCGAAATATTTCAGAGTCCCGTCGAGTTTCAAAGTCGTGCGGCATCTTGGTTCGACCGCGGCAAAAATCGACATATCCTCGAATCCAACTACAGATCCCTGTTCCTCGTTCAATTGCCAACGTTTTACTCTAATGGTTCGACATCGGTCGTCGTGCTGGTTTTCGAGAAAAGCGCGAATAACTTGTATCGCTGGAAATATTTCAGAGTCCCGACGAGTTTCTAAGTCGTGCGGCACCTTGGTCCGGAGGACGAAATCGACATATCCTCGAATCCAACTACTGATCCCTGTTCCTCGTTCAATTGCCAACGTTTTACTATAAGGGTTCGACATCGGTCGTCGTGCTGGTTTTCGAGAAAAGCGCGAATAACTTGGATCGCTGCGAAATATTTCAGAGTCCCGTCGAGTTTCAAAGTCGTGCGGCATCTTGGTTCGACCGCGGCAAAAATCGACATATCCTCGAATCCAACTACAGATCCCTGTTCCTCGTTCAATTGCCATCGTTTTACTCTAATGGTTCGACATCGGTCGTCGTGCTGGTTTTCGAGAAAAGCGCGAATAACTTGTATCGCTGGAAATATTTCAGAGTCCCGACGAGTTTCTAAGTCGTGCGGCACCTTGGTCCGGAGGACGAAATCGACATATCCTCGAATCCAACTACTGATCCCTGTTCCTCGTTCAATTGCCAACGTTTTACTATAAGGGTTCGACATCGGTCGTCGTGCTGGTTTTCGAGAAAAGCGCGAATAACTTGGATCGCTGCGAAATATTTCAGAGTCCCGTCGAGTTTCAAAGTCGTGCGGCATCTTGGTTCGACCGCGGCAAAAATCGACATATCCTCGAATCCAACTACAGATCCCTGTTCCTCGTTCAATTGCCAACGTTTTACTCTAATGGTTCGACATCGGTCGTCGTGCTGGTTTTCGAGAAAAGCGCGAATAACTTGTATCGCTGGAAATATTTCAGAGTCCCGACGAGTTTCTAAGTCGTGCGGCACCTTGGTCCGGAGGACGAAATCGACATATCCTCGAATCCAACTACTGATCCCTGTTCCTCGTTCAATTGCCAACGTTTTACTATAAGGGTTCGACATCGGTCGTCGTGCTGGTTTTCGAGAAAAGCGCGAATAACTTGGATCGCTGCGAAATATTTCAGAGTCCCGTCGAGTTTCAAAGTCGTGCGGCATCTTGGTTCGACCGCGGCAAAAATCGACATATCCTCGAATCCAACTACAGATCCCTGTTCCTCGTTCAATTGCCAACGTTTTACTCTAATGGTTCGACATCGGTCGTCGTGCTGGTTTTCGAGAAAAGCGCGAATAACTTGTATCGCTGGAAATATTTCAGAGTCCCGACGAGTTTCTAAGTCGTGCGGCACCTTGGTCCGGAGGACGAAATCGACATATCCTCGAATCCAACTACTGATCCCTGTTCCTCGTTCAATTGCCAACGTTTTACTATAAGGGTTCGACATCGGTCGTCGTGCTGGTTTTCGAGAAAAGCGCGAATAACTTGGATCGCTGCGAAATATTTCAGAGTCCCGTCGAGTTTCAAAGTCGTGCGGCATCTTGGTTCGACCGCGGCAAAAATCGACATATCCTCGAATCCAACTACAGATCCCTGTTCCTCGTTCAATTGCCAACGTTTTACTCTAATGGTTCGACATCGGTCGTCGTGCTGGTTTTCGAGAAAAGCGCGAATAACTTGTATCGCTGGAAATATTTCAGAGTCCCGACGAGTTTCTAAGTCGTGCGGCACCTTGGTCCGGAGGACGAAATCGACATATCCTCGAATCCAACTACTGATCCCTGTTCCTCGTTCAATTGCCAACGTTTTACTATAAGGGTTCGACATCGGTCGTCGTGCTGGTTTTCGAGAAAAGCGCGAATAACTTGGATCGCTGCGAAATATTTCAGAGTCCCGTCGAGTTTCAAAGTCGTGCGGCATCTTGGTTCGACCGCGGCAAAAATCGACATATCCTCGAATCCAACTACAGATCCCTGTTCCTCGTTCAATTGCCAACGTTTTACTCTAATGGTTCGACATCGGTCGTCGTGCTGGTTTTCGAGAAAAGCGCGAATAACTTGTATCGCTGGAAATATTTCAGAGTCCCGACGAGTTTCTAAGTCGTGCGGCACCTTGGTCCGGAGGACGAAATCGACATATCCTCGAATCCAACTACTGATCCCTGTTCCTCGTTCAATTGCCAACGTTTTACTATAAGGGTTCGACATCGGTCGTCGTGCTGGTTTTCGAGAAAAGCGCGAATAACTTGGATCGCTGCGAAATATTTCAGAGTCCCGTCGAGTTTCAAAGTCGTGCGGCATCTTGGTTCGACCGCGGCAAAAATCGACATATCCTCGAATCCAACTACAGATCCCTGTTCCTCGTTCAATTGCCAACGTTTTACTCTAATGGTTCGACATCGGTCGTCGTGCTGGTTTTCGAGAAAAGCGCGAATAACTTGTATCGCTGGAAATATTTCAGAGTCCCGACGAGTTTCTAAGTCGTGCGGCACCTTGGTCCGGAGGACGAAATCGACATATCCTCGAATCCAACTACTGATCCCTGTTCCTCGTTCAATTGCCAACGTTTTACTATAAGGGTTCGACATCGGTCGTCGTGCTGGTTTTCGAGAAAAGCGCGAATAACTTGGATCGCTGCGAAATATTTCAGAGTCCCGTCGAGTTTCAAAGTCGTGCGGCATCTTGGTTCGACCGCGGCAAAAATCGACATATCCTCGAATCCAACTACAGATCCCTGTTCCTCGTTCAATTGCCAACGTTTTACTCTAATGGTTCGACATCGGTCGTCGTGCTGGTTTTCGAGAAAAGCGCGAATAACTTGTATCGCTGGAAATATTTCAGAGTCCCGACGAGTTTCTAAGTCGTGCGGCACCTTGGTCCGGAGGACGAAATCGACATATCCTCGAATCCAACTACTGATCCCTGTTCCTCGTTCAATTGCCAACGTTTTACTATAAGGGTTCGACATCGGTCGTCGTGCTGGTTTTCGAGAAAAGCGCGAATAACTTGGATCGCTGCGAAATATTTCAGAGTCCCGTCGAGTTTCAAAGTCGTGCGGCATCTTGGTTCGACCGCGGCAAAAATCGACATATCCTCGAATCCAACTACAGATCCCTGTTCCTCGTTCAATTGCCAACGTTTTACTCTAATGGTTCGACATCGGTCGTCGTGCTGGTTTTCGAGAAAAGCGCGAATAACTTGTATCGCTGGAAATATTTCAGAGTCCCGACGAGTTTCTAAGTCGTGCGGCACCTTGGTCCGGAGGACGAAATCGACATATCCTCGAATCCAACTACTGATCCCTGTTCCTCGTTCAATTGCCAACGTTTTACTATAAGGGTTCGACATCGGTCGTCGTGCTGGTTTTCGAGAAAAGCGCGAATAACTTGGATCGCTGCGAAATATTTCAGAGTCCCGTCGAGTTTCAAAGTCGTGCGGCATCTTGGTTCGACCGCGGCAAAAATCGACATATCCTCGAATCCAACTACAGATCCCTGTTCCTCGTTCAATTGCCATCGTTTTACTCTAATGGTTCGACATCGGTCGTCGTGCTGGTTTTCGAGAAAAGCGCGAATAACTTGTATCGCTGGAAATATTTCAGAGTCCCGACGAGTTTCTAAGTCGTGCGGCACCTTGGTCCGGAGGACGAAATCGACATATCCTCGAATCCAACTACTGATCCCTGTTCCTCGTTCAATTGCCAACGTTTTACTATAAGGGTTCGACATCGGTCGTCGTGCTGGTTTTCGAGAAAAGCGCGAATAACTTGGATCGCTGCGAAATATTTCAGAGTCCCGTCGAGTTTCAAAGTCGTGCGGCATCTTGGTTCGACCGTGGCAAAAATCGACATATCCTCGAATCCAACTACAGATCCCTGTTCCTCGTTCAATTGCCAACGTTTTACTCTAATGGTTCGACATCGGTCGTCGTGCTGGTTTTCGAGAAAAGCGCGAATAACTTGTATCGCTGGAAATATTTCAGAGTCCCGACGAGTTTCTAAGTCGTGCGGCACCTTGGTCCGGAGGACGAAATCGACATATCCTCGAATCCAACTACTGATCCCTGTTCCTCGTTCAATTGCCAACGTTTTACTATAAGGGTTCGACATCGGTCGTCGTGCTGGTTTTCGAGAAAAGCGCGAATAACTTGGATCGCTGCGAAATATTTCAGAGTCCCGTCGAGTTTCAAAGTCGTGCGGCATCTTGGTCCGACCGCGGCAAAAATCGACATATCCTCGAATCCAACTACAGATCCCTGTTCCTCGTTCAATTGCCAACGTTTTACTCTAATGGTTCGACATCGGTCGTCGTGCTGGTTTTCGAGAAAAGCGCGAATAACTTGTATCGCTGGAAATATTTCAGAGTCCCGACGAGTTTCTAAGTCGTGCGGCACCTTGGTCCGGAGGACGAAATCGACATATCCTCGAATCCAACTACTGATCCCTGTTCCTCGTTCAATTGCCAACGTTTTACTATAAGGGTTCGACATCGGTCGTCGTGCTGGTTTTCGAGAAAAGCGCGAATAACTTGGATCGCTGCGAAATATTTCAGAGTCCCGTCGAGTTTCAAAGTCGTGCGGCATCTTGGTTCGACCGCGGCAAAAATCGACATATCCTCGAATCCAACTACAGATCCCTGTTCCTCGTTCAATTGCCAACGTTTTACTCTAATGGTTCGACATCGGTCGTCGTGCTGGTTTTCGAGAAAAGCGCGAATAACTTGTATCGCTGGAAATATTTCAGAGTCCCGACGAGTTTCTAAGTCGTGCGGCACCTTGGTCCGGAGGACGAAATCGACATATCCTCGAATCCAACTACTGATCCCTGTTCCTCGTTCAATTGCCAACGTTTTACTATAAGGGTTCGACATCGGTCGTCGTGCTGGTTTTCGAGAAAAGCGCGAATAACTTGGATCGCTGCGAAATATTTCAGAGTCCCGTCGAGTTTCAAAGTCGTGCGGCATCTTGGTTCGACCGCGGCAAAAATCGACATATCCTCGAATCCAACTACAGATCCCTGTTCCTCGTTCAATTGCCATCGTTTTACTCTAATGGTTCGACATCGGTCGTCGTGCTGGTTTTCGAGAAAAGCGCGAATAACTTGTATCGCTGGAAATATTTCAGAGTCCCGACGAGTTTCTAAGTCGTGCGGCACCTTGGTCCGGAGGACGAAATCGACATATCCTCGAATCCAACTACTGATCCCTGTTCCTCGTTCAATTGCCAACGTTTTACTATAAGGGTTCGACATCGGTCGTCGTGCTGGTTTTCGAGAAAAGCGCGAATAACTTGGATCGCTGCGAAATATTTCAGAGTCCCGTCGAGTTTCAAAGTCGTGCGGCATCTTGGTTCGACCGCGGCAAAAATCGACATATCCTCGAATCCAACTACAGATCCCTGTTCCTCGTTCAATTGCCAACGTTTTACTCTAATGGTTCGACATCGGTCGTCGTGCTGGTTTTCGAGAAAAGCGCGAATAACTTGTATCGCTGGAAATATTTCAGAGTCCCGACGAGTTTCTAAGTCGTGCGGCACCTTGGTCCGGAGGACGAAATCGACATATCCTCGAATCCAACTACTGATCCCTGTTCCTCGTTCAATTGCCAACGTTTTACTATAAGGGTTCGACATCGGTCGTCGTGCTGGTTTTCGAGAAAAGCGCGAATAACTTGGATCGCTGCGAAATATTTCAGAGTCCCGTCGAGTTTCAAAGTCGTGCGGCATCTTGGTTCGACCGCGGCAAAAATCGACATATCCTCGAATCCAACTACAGATCCCTGTTCCTCGTTCAATTGCCAACGTTTTACTCTAATGGTTCGACATCGGTCGTCGTGCTGGTTTTCGAGAAAAGCGCGAATAACTTGTATCGCTGGAAATATTTCAGAGTCCCGACGAGTTTCTAAGTCGTGCGGCACCTTGGTCCGGAGGACGAAATCGACATATCCTCGAATCCAACTACTGATCCCTGTTCCTCGTTCAATTGCCAACGTTTTACTATAAGGGTTCGACATCGGTCGTCGTGCTGGTTTTCGAGAAAAGCGCGAATAACTTGGATCGCTGCGAAATATTTCAGAGTCCCGTCGAGTTTCAAAGTCGTGCGGCATCTTGGTTCGACCGCGGCAAAAATCGACATATCCTCGAATCCAACTACAGATCCCTGTTCCTCGTTCAATTGCCAACGTTTTACTCTAATGGTTCGACATCGGTCGTCGTGCTGGTTTTCGAGAAAAGCGCGAATAACTTGTATCGCTGGAAATATTTCAGAGTCCCGACGAGTTTCTAAGTCGTGCGGCACCTTGGTCCGGAGGACGAAATCGACATATCCTCGAATCCAACTACTGATCCCTGTTCCTCGTTCAATTGCCAACGTTTTACTATAAGGGTTCGACATCGGTCGTCGTGCTGGTTTTCGAGAAAAGCGCGAATAACTTGGATCGCTGCGAAATATTTCAGAGTCCCGTCGAGTTTCAAAGTCGTGCGGCATCTTGGTTCGACCGCGGCAAAAATCGACATATCCTCGAATCCAACTACAGATCCCTGTTCCTCGTTCAATTGCCAACGTTTTACTCTAATGGTTCGACATCGGTCGTCGTGCTGGTTTTCGAGAAAAGCGCGAATAACTTGTATCGCTGGAAATATTTCAGAGTCCCGACGAGTTTCTAAGTCGTGCGGCACCTTGGTCCGGAGGACGAAATCGACATATCCTCGAATCCAACTACTGATCCCTGTTCCTCGTTCAATTGCCAACGTTTTACTATAAGGGTTCGACATCGGTCGTCGTGCTGGTTTTCGAGAAAAGCGCGAATAACTTGGATCGCTGCGAAATATTTCAGAGTCCCGTCGAGTTTCAAAGTCGTGCGGCATCTTGGTTCGACCGCGGCAAAAATCGACATATCCTCGAATCCAACTACAGATCCCTGTTCCTCGTTCAATTGCCAACGTTTTACTCTAATGGTTCGACATCGGTCGTCGTGCTGGTTTTCGAGAAAAGCGCGAATAACTTGTATCGCTGGAAATATTTCAGAGTCCCGACGAGTTTCTAAGTCGTGCGGCACCTTGGTCCGGAGGACGAAATCGACATATCCTCGAATCCAACTACTGATCCCTGTTCCTCGTTCAATTGCCAACGTTTTACTATAAGGGTTCGACATCGGTCGTCGTGCTGGTTTTCGAGAAAAGCGCGAATAACTTGGATCGCTGCGAAATATTTCAGAGTCCCGTCGAGTTTCAAAGTCGTGCGGCATCTTGGTTCGACCGCGGCAAAAATCGACATATCCTCGAATCCAACTACAGATCCCTGTTCCTCGTTCAATTGCCAACGTTTTACTCTAATGGTTCGACATCGGTCGTCGTGCTGGTTTTCGAGAAAAGCGCGAATAACTTGTATCGCTGGAAATATTTCAGAGTCCCGACGAGTTTCTAAGTCGTGCGGCACCTTGGTCCGGAGGACGAAATCGACATATCCTCGAATCCAACTACTGATCCCTGTTCCTCGTTCAATTGCCAACGTTTTACTATAAGGGTTCGACATCGGTCGTCGTGCTGGTTTTCGAGAAAAGCGCGAATAACTTGGATCGCTGCGAAATATTTCAGAGTCCCGTCGAGTTTCAAAGTCGTGCGGCATCTTGGTTTGACCGCGGCAAAAATCGACATATCCTCGAATCCAACTACAGATCCCTGTTCCTCGTTCAATTGCCAACGTTTTACTCTAATGGTTCGACATCGGTCGTCGTGCTGGTTTTCGAGAAAAGCGCGAATAACTTGTATCGCTGGAAATATTTCAGAGTCCCGACGAGTTTCTAAGTCGTGCGGCACCTTGGTCCGGAGGACGAAATCGACATATCCTCGAATCCAACTACTGATCCCTGTTCCTCGTTCAATTGCCAACGTTTTACTATAAGGGTTCGACATCGGTCGTCGTGCTGGTTTTCGAGAAAAGCGCGAATAACTTGGATCGCTGCGAAATATTTCAGAGTCCCGTCGAGTTTCAAAGTCGTGCGGCATCTTGGTTCGACCGCGGCAAAAATCGACATATCCTCGAATCCAACTACAGATCCCTGTTCCTCGTTCAATTGCCAACGTTTTACTCTAATGGTTCGACATCGGTCGTCGTGCTGGTTTTCGAGAAAAGCGCGAATAACTTGTATCGCTGGAAATATTTCAGAGTCCCGACGAGTTTCTAAGTCGTGCGGCACCTTGGTCCGGAGGACGAAATCGACATATCCTCGAATCCAACTACTGATCCCTGTTCCTCGTTCAATTGCCAACGTTTTACTATAAGGGTTCGACATCGGTCGTCGTGCTGGTTTTCGAGAAAAGCGCGAATAACTTGGATCGCTGCGAAATATTTCAGAGTCCCGTCGAGTTTCAAAGTCGTGCGGCATCTTGGTTCGACCGCGGCAAAAATCGACATATCCTCGAATCCAACTACAGATCCCTGTTCCTCGTTCAATTGCCAACGTTTTACTCTAATGGTTCGACATCGGTCGTCGTGCTGGTTTTCGAGAAAAGCGCGAATAACTTGTATCGCTGGAAATATTTCAGAGTCCCGACGAGTTTCTAAGTCGTGCGGCACCTTGGTCCGGAGGACGAAATCGACATATCCTCGAATCCAACTACTGATCCCTGTTCCTCGTTCAATTGCCAACGTTTTACTATAAGGGTTCGACATCGGTCGTCGTGCTGGTTTTCGAGAAAAGCGCGAATAACTTGGATCGCTGCGAAATATTTCAGAGTCCCGTCGAGTTTCAAAGTCGTGCGGCATCTTGGTTCGACCGCGGCAAAAATCGACATATCCTCGAATCCAACTACAGATCCCTGTTCCTCGTTCAATTGCCAACGTTTTACTCTAATGGTTCGACATCGGTCGTCGTGCTGGTTTTCGAGAAAAGCGCGAATAACTTGTATCGCTGGAAATATTTCAGAGTCCCGACGAGTTTCTAAGTCGTGCGGCACCTTGGTCCGGAGGACGAAATCGACATATCCTCGAATCCAACTACTGATCCCTGTTCCTCGTTCAATTGCCAACGTTTTACTATAAGGGTTCGACATCGGTCGTCGTGCTGGTTTTCGAGAAAAGCGCGAATAACTTGGATCGCTGCGAAATATTTCAGAGTCCCGTCGAGTTTCAAAGTCGTGCGGCATCTTGGTTCGACCGCGGCAAAAATCGACATATCCTCGAATCCAACTACAGATCCCTGTTCCTCGTTCAATTGCCAACGTTTTACTCTAATGGTTCGACATCGGTCGTCGTGCTGGTTTTCGAGAAAAGCGCGAATAACTTGTATCGCTGGAAATATTTCAGAGTCCCGACGAGTTTCTAAGTCGTGCGGCACCTTGGTCCGGAGGACGAAATCGACATATCCTCGAATCCAACTACTGATCCCTGTTCCTCGTTCAATTGCCAACGTTTTACTATAAGGGTTCGACATCGGTCGTCGTGCTGGTTTTCGAGAAAAGCGCGAATAACTTGGATCGCTGCGAAATATTTCAGAGTCCCGTCGAGTTTCAAAGTCGTGCGGCATCTTGGTTCGACCGCGGCAAAAATCGACATATCCTCGAATCCAACTACAGATCCCTGTTCCTCGTTCAATTGCCTTCGTTTTACTCTAATGGTTCGACATCGGTCGTCGTGCTGGTTTTCGAGAAAAGCGCGAATAACTTGTATCGCTGGAAATATTTCAGAGTCCCGACGAGTTTCTAAGTCGTGCGGCACCTTGGTCCGGAGGACGAAATCGACATATCCTCGAATCCAACTACTGATCCCTGTTCCTCGTTCAATTGCCAACGTTTTACTATAAGGGTTCGACATCGGTCGTCGTGCTGGTTTTCGAGAAAAGCGCGAATAACTTGGATCGCTGCGAAATATTTCAGAGTCCCGTCGAGTTTCAAAGTCGTGCGGCATCTTGGTTCGACCGCGGCAAAAATCGACATATCCTCGAATCCAACTACAGATCCCTGTTCCTCGTTCAATTGCCAACGTTTTACTCTAATGGTTCGACATCGGTCGTCGTGCTGGTTTTCGAGAAAAGCGCGAATAACTTGTATCGCTGGAAATATTTCAGAGTCCCGACGAGTTTCTAAGTCGTGCGGCACCTTGGTCCGGAGGACGAAATCGACATATCCTCGAATCCAACTACTGATCCCTGTTCCTCGTTCAATTGCCAACGTTTTACTATAAGGGTTCGACATCGGTCGTCGTGCTGGTTTTCGAGAAAAGCGCGAATAACTTGGATCGCTGCGAAATATTTCAGAGTCCCGTCGAGTTTCAAAGTCGTGCGGCATCTTGGTTCGACCGCGGCAAAAATCGACATATCCTCGAATCCAACTACAGATCCCTGTTCCTCGTTCAATTGCCAACGTTTTACTCTAATGGTTCGACATCGGTCGTCGTGCTGGTTTTCGAGAAAAGCGCGAATAACTTGTATCGCTGGAAATATTTCAGAGTCCCGACGAGTTTCTAAGTCGTGCGGCACCTTGGTCCGGAGGACGAAATCGACATATCCTCGAATCCAACTACTGATCCCTGTTCCTCGTTCAATTGCCAACGTTTTACTATAAGGGTTCGACATCGGTCGTCGTGCTGGTTTTCGAGAAAAGCGCGAATAACTTGGATCGCTGCGAAATATTTCAGAGTCCCGTCGAGTTTCAAAGTCGTGCGGCATCTTGGTTCGACCGCGGCAAAAATCGACATATCCTCGAATCCAACTACAGATCCCTGTTCCTCGTTCAATTGCCAACGTTTTACTCTAATGGTTCGACATCGGTCGTCGTGCTGGTTTTCGAGAAAAGCGCGAATAACTTGTATCGCTGGAAATATTGCAGAGTCCCGACGAGTTTCTAAGTCGTGCGGCACCTTGGTCCGGAGGACGAAATCGACATATCCTCGAATCCAACTACTGATCCCTGTTCCTCGTTCAATTGCCAACGTTTTACTATAAGGGTTCGACATCGGTCGTCGTGCTGGTTTTCGAGAAAAGCGCGAATAACTTGGATCGCTGCGAAATATTTCAGAGTCCCGTCGAGTTTCAAAGTCGTGCGGCATCTTGGTTCGACCGCGGCAAAAATCGACATATCCTCGAATCCAACTACAGATCCCTGTTCCTCGTTCAATTGCCATCGTTTTACTCTAATGGTTCGACATCGGTCGTCGTGCTGGTTTTCGAGAAAAGCGCGAATAACTTGTATCGCTGGAAATATTTCAGAGTCCCGACGAGTTTCTAAGTCGTGCGGCACCTTGGTCCGGAGGACGAAATCGACATATCCTCGAATCCAACTACTGATCCCTGTTCCTCGTTCAATTGCCATCGTTTTACTATAAGGGTTCGACATCGGTCGTCGTGCTGGTTTTCGAGAAAAGCGCGAATAACTTGGATCGCTGCGAAATATTTCAGAGTCCCGTCGAGTTTCAAAGTCGTGCGGCATCTTGGTTCGACCGCGGCAAAAATCGACATATCCTCGAATCCAACTACAGATCCCTGTTCCTCGTTCAATTGCCAACGTTTTACTCTAATGGTTCGACATCGGTCGTCGTGCTGGTTTTCGAGAAAAGCGCGAATAACTTGTATCGCTGGAAATATTTCAGAGTCCCGACGAGTTTCTAAGTCGTGCGGCACCTTGGTCCGGAGGACGAAATCGACATATCCTCGAATCCAACTACTGATCCCTGTTCCTCGTTCAATTGCCAACGTTTTACTATAAGGGTTCGACATCGGTCGTCGTGCTGGTTTTCGAGAAAAGCGCGAATAACTTGGATCGCTGCGAAATATTTCAGAGTCCCGTCGAGTTTCAAAGTCGTGCGGCATCTTGGTTCGACCGCGGCAAAAATCGACATATCCTCGAATCCAACTACAGATCCCTGTTCCTCGTTCAATTGCCAACGTTTTACTCTAATGGTTCGACATCGGTCGTCGTGCTGGTTTTCGAGAAAAGCGCGAATAACTTGTATCGCTGGAAATATTTCAGAGTCCCGACGAGTTTCTAAGTCGTGCGGCACCTTGGTCCGGAGGACGAAATCGACATATCCTCGAATCCAACTACTGATCCCTGTTCCTCGTTCAATTGCCAACGTTTTACTATAAGGGTTCGACATCGGTCGTCGTGCTGGTTTTCGAGAAAAGCGCGAATAACTTGGATCGCTGCGAAATATTTCAGAGTCCCGTCGAGTTTCAAAGTCGTGCGGCATCTTGGTTCGACCGCGGCAAAAATCGACATATCCTCGAATCCAACTACAGATCCCTGTTCCTCGTTCAATTGCCATCGTTTTACTCTAATGGTTCGACATCGGTCGTCGTGCTGGTTTTCGAGAAAAGCGCGAATAACTTGTATCGCTGGAAATATTTCAGAGTCCCGACGAGTTTCTAAGTCGTGCGGCACCTTGGTCCGGAGGACGAAATCGACATATCCTCGAATCCAACTACTGATCCCTGTTCCTCGTTCAATTGCCAACGTTTTACTATAAGGGTTCGACATCGGTCGTCGTGCTGGTTTTCGAGAAAAGCGCGAATAACTTGGATCGCTGCGAAATATTTCAGAGTCCCGTCGAGTTTCAAAGTCGTGCGGCATCTTGGTTCGACCGCGGCAAAAATCGACATATCCTCGAATCCAACTACAGATCCCTGTTCCTCGTTCAATTGCCAACGTTTTACTCTAATGGTTCGACATCGGTCGTCGTGCTGGTTTTCGAGAAAAGCGCGAATAACTTGTATCGCTGGAAATATTTCAGAGTCCCGACGAGTTTCTAAGTCGTGCGGCACCTTGGTCCGGAGGACGAAATCGACATATCCTCGAATCCAACTACTGATCCCTGTTCCTCGTTCAATTGCCAACGTTTTACTATAAGGGTTCGACATCGGTCGTCGTGCTGGTTTTCGAGAAAAGCGCGAATAACTTGGATCGCTGCGAAATATTTCAGAGTCCCGTCGAGTTTCAAAGTCGTGCGGCATCTTGGTTTGACCGCGGCAAAAATCGACATATCCTCGAATCCAACTACAGATCCCTGTTCCTCGTTCAATTGCCAACGTTTTACTCTAATGGTTCGACATCGGTCGTCGTGCTGGTTTTCGAGAAAAGCGCGAATAACTTGTATCGCTGGAAATATTTCAGAGTCCCGACGAGTTTCTAAGTCGTGCGGCACCTTGGTCCGGAGGACGAAATCGACATATCCTCGAATCCAACTACTGATCCCTGTTCCTCGTTCAATTGCCAACGTTTTACTATAAGGGTTCGACATCGGTCGTCGTGCTGGTTTTCGAGAAAAGCGCGAATAACTTGGATCGCTGCGAAATATTTCAGAGTCCCGTCGAGTTTCAAAGTCGTGCGGCATCTTGGTTCGACCGCGGCAAAAATCGACATATCCTCGAATCCAACTACAGATCCCTGTTCCTCGTTCAATTGCCAACGTTTTACTCTAATGGTTCGACATCGGTCGTCGTGCTGGTTTTCGAGAAAAGCGCGAATAACTTGTATCGCTGGAAATATTTCAGAGTCCCGACGAGTTTCTAAGTCGTGCGGCACCTTGGTCCGGAGGACGAAATCGACATATCCTCGAATCCAACTACTGATCCCTGTTCCTCGTTCAATTGCCAACGTTTTACTATAAGGGTTCGACATCGGTCGTCGTGCTGGTTTTCGAGAAAAGCGCGAATAACTTGGATCGCTGCGAAATATTTCAGAGTCCCGTCGAGTTTCAAAGTCGTGCGGCATCTTGGTTCGACCGCGGCAAAAATCGACATATCCTCGAATCCAACTACAGATCCCTGTTCCTCGTTCAATTGCCAACGTTTTACTCTAATGGTTCGACATCGGTCGTCGTGCTGGTTTTCGAGAAAAGCGCGAATAACTTGTATCGCTGGAAATATTTCAGAGTCCCGACGAGTTTCTAAGTCGTGCGGCACCTTGGTCCGGAGGACGAAATCGACATATTATCCTCGAATCCAACTACAGATCCCTGTTCCTCGTTCAATTGCCAACGTTTTACTCTAATGGTTCGACATCGGTCGTCGTGCTGGTTTTCGAGAAAAGCGCGAATAACTTGTATCGCTGGAAATATTTCAGAGTCCCGACGAGTTTCTAAGTCGTGCGGCACCTTGGTCCGGAGGACGAAATCGACATATCCTCGAATCCAACTACTGATCCCTGTTCCTCGTTCAATTGCCAACGTTTTACTATAAGGGTTCGACATCGGTCGTCGTGCTGGTTTTCGAGAAAAGCGCGAATAACTTGGATCGCTGCGAAATATTTCAGAGTCCCGTCGAGTTTCAAAGTCGTGCGGCATCTTGGTTCGACCGCGGCAAAAATCGACATATCCTCGAATCCAACTACAGATCCCTGTTCCTCGTTCAATTGCCAACGTTTTACTCTAATGGTTCGACATCGGTCGTCGTGCTGGTTTTCGAGAAAAGCGCGAATAACTTGTATCGCTGGAAATATTTCAGAGTCCCGACGAGTTTCTAAGTCGTGCGGCACCTTGGTCCGGAGGACGAAATCGACATATCCTCGAATCCAACTACTGATCCCTGTTCCTCGTTCAATTGCCAACGTTTTACTATAAGGGTTCGACATCGGTCGTCGTGCTGGTTTTCGAGAAAAGCGCGAATAACTTGGATCGCTGCGAAATATTTCAGAGTCCCGTCGAGTTTCAAAGTCGTGCGGCATCTTGGTTCGACCGCGGCAAAAATCGACATATCCTCGAATCCAACTACAGATCCCTGTTCCTCGTTCAATTGCCAACGTTTTACTCTAATGGTTCGACATCGGTCGTCGTGCTGGTTTTCGAGAAAAGCGCGAATAACTTGTATCGCTGGAAATATTTCAGAGTCCCGACGAGTTTCTAAGTCGTGCGGCACCTTGGTCCGGAGGACGAAATCGACATATCCTCGAATCCAACTACTGATCCCTGTTCCTCGTTCAATTGCCAACGTTTTACTATAAGGGTTCGACATCGGTCGTCGTGCTGGTTTTCGAGAAAAGCGCGAATAACTTGGATCGCTGCGAAATATTTCAGAGTCCCGTCGAGTTTCAAAGTCGTGCGGCATCTTGGTTCGACCGCGGCAAAAATCGACATATCCTCGAATCCAACTACAGATCCCTGTTCCTCGTTCAATTGCCAACGTTTTACTCTAATGGTTCGACATCGGTCGTCGTGCTGGTTTTCGAGAAAAGCGCGAATAACTTGTATCGCTGGAAATATTTCAGAGTCCCGACGAGTTTCTAAGTCGTGCGGCACCTTGGTCCGGAGGACGAAATCGACATATCCTCGAATCCAACTACTGATCCCTGTTCCTCGTTCAATTGCCAACGTTTTACTATAAGGGTTCGACATCGGTCGTCGTGCTGGTTTTCGAGAAAAGCGCGAATAACTTGGATCGCTGCGAAATATTTCAGAGTCCCGTCGAGTTTCAAAGTCGTGCGGCATCTTGGTTCGACCGCGGCAAAAATCGACATATCCTCGAATCCAACTACAGATCCCTGTTCCTCGTTCAATTGCCAACGTTTTACTCTAATGGTTCGACATCGGTCGTCGTGCTGGTTTTCGAGAAAAGCGCGAATAACTTGTATCGCTGGAAATATTTCAGAGTCCCGACGAGTTTCTAAGTCGTGCGGCACCTTGGTCCGGAGGACGAAATCGACATATCCTCGAATCCAACTACTGATCCCTGTTCCTCGTTCAATTGCCAACGTTTTACTATAAGGGTTCGACATCGGTCGTCGTGCTGGTTTTCGAGAAAAGCGCGAATAACTTGGATCGCTGCGAAATATTTCAGAGTCCCGTCGAGTTTCAAAGTCGTGCGGCATCTTGGTTCGACCGCGGCAAAAATCGACATATCCTCGAATCCAACTACAGATCCCTGTTCCTCGTTCAATTGCCAACGTTTTACTCTAATGGTTCGACATCGGTCGTCGTGCTGGTTTTCGAGAAAAGCGCGAATAACTTGTATCGCTGGAAATATTTCAGAGTCCCGACGAGTTTCTAAGTCGTGCGGCACCTTGGTCCGGAGGACGAAATCGACATATCCTCGAATCCAACTACTGATCCCTGTTCCTCGTTCAATTGCCAACGTTTTACTATAAGGGTTCGACATCGGTCGTCGTGCTGGTTTTCGAGAAAAGCGCGAATAACTTGGATCGCTGCGAAATATTTCAGAGTCCCGTCGAGTTTCAAAGTCGTGCGGCATCTTGGTTCGACCGCGGCAAAAATCGACATATCCTCGAATCCAACTACAGATCCCTGTTCCTCGTTCAATTGCCAACGTTTTACTCTAATGGTTCGACATCGGTCGTCGTGCTGGTTTTCGAGAAAAGCGCGAATAACTTGTATCGCTGGAAATATTTCAGAGTCCCGACGAGTTTCTAAGTCGTGCGGCACCTTGGTCCGGAGGACGAAATCGACATATCCTCGAATCCAACAACTGATCCCTGTTCCTCGTTCAATTGCCAACGTTTTACTATAAGGGTTCGACATCGGTCGTCGTGCTGGTTTTCGAGAAAAGCGCGAATAACTTGGATCGCTGCGAAATATTTCAGAGTCCCGTCGAGTTTCAAAGTCGTGCGGCATCTTGGTTCGACCGCGGCAAAAATCGACATATCCTCGAATCCAACTACAGATCCCTGTTCCTCGTTCAATTGCCAACGTTTTACTCTAATGGTTCGACATCGGTCGTCGTGCTGGTTTTCGAGAAAAGCGCGAATAACTTGTATCGCTGGAAATATTTCAGAGTCCCGACGAGTTTCTAAGTCGTGCGGCACCTTGGTCCGGAGGACGAAATCGACATATCCTCGAATCCAACTACTGATCCCTGTTCCTCGTTCAATTGCCAACGTTTTACTATAAGGGTTCGACATCGGTCGTCGTGCTGGTTTTCGAGAAAAGCGCGAATAACTTGGATCGCTGCGAAATATTTCAGAGTCCCGTCGAGTTTCAAAGTCGTGCGGCATCTTGGTTCGACCGCGGCAAAAATCGACATATCCTCGAATCCAACTACAGATCCCTGTTCCTCGTTCAATTGCCAACGTTTTACTCTAATGGTTCGACATCGGTCGTCGTGCTGGTTTTCGAGAAAAGCGCGAATAACTTGTATCGCTGGAAATATTTCAGAGTCCCGACGAGTTTCTAAGTCGTGCGGCACCTTGGTCCGGAGGACGAAATCGACATATCCTCGAATCCAACTACTGATCCCTGTTCCTCGTTCAATTGCCAACGTTTTACTATAAGGGTTCGACATCGGTCGTCGTGCTGGTTTTCGAGAAAAGCGCGAATAACTTGGATCGCTGCGAAATATTTCAGAGTCCCGTCGAGTTTCAAAGTCGTGCGGCATCTTGGTTCGACCGCGGCAAAAATCGACATATCCTCGAATCCAACTACAGATCCCTGTTCCTCGTTCAATTGCCAACGTTTTACTCTAATGGTTCGACATCGGTCGTCGTGCTGGTTTTCGAGAAAAGCGCGAATAACTTGTATCGCTGGAAATATTTCAGAGTCCCGACGAGTTTCTAAGTCGTGCGGCACCTTGGTCCGGAGGACGAAATCGACATATCCTCGAATCCAACTACTGATCCCTGTTCCTCGTTCAATTGCCAACGTTTTACTATAAGGGTTCGACATCGGTCGTCGTGCTGGTTTTCGAGAAAAGCGCGAATAACTTGGATCGCTGCGAAATATTTCAGAGTCCCGTCGAGTTTCAAAGTCGTGCGGCATCTTGGTTTGACCGCGGCAAAAATCGACATATCCTCGAATCCAACTACAGATCCCTGTTCCTCGTTCAATTGCCAACGTTTTACTCTAATGGTTCGACATCGGTCGTCGTGCTGGTTTTCGAGAAAAGCGCGAATAACTTGTATCGCTGGAAATATTTCAGAGTCCCGACGAGTTTCTAAGTCGTGCGGCACCTTGGTCCGGAGGACGAAATCGACATATCCTCGAATCCAACTACTGATCCCTGTTCCTCGTTCAATTGCCAACGTTTTACTATAAGGGTTCGACATCGGTCGTCGTGCTGGTTTTCGAGAAAAGCGCGAATAACTTGGATCGCTGCGAAATATTTCAGAGTCCCGTCGAGTTTCAAAGTCGTGCGGCATCTTGGTTCGACCGCGGCAAAAATCGACATATCCTCGAATCCAACTACAGATCCCTGTTCCTCGTTCAATTGCCAACGTTTTACTCTAATGGTTCGACATCGGTCGTCGTGCTGGTTTTCGAGAAAAGCGCGAATAACTTGTATCGCTGGAAATATTTCAGAGTCCCGACGAGTTTCTAAGTCGTGCGGCACCTTGGTCCGGAGGACGAAATCGACATATCCTCGAATCCAACTACTGATCCCTGTTCCTCGTTCAATTGCCAACGTTTTACTATAAGGGTTCGACATCGGTCGTCGTGCTGGTTTTCGAGAAAAGCGCGAATAACTTGGATCGCTGCGAAATATTTCAGAGTCCCGTCGAGTTTCAAAGTCGTGCGGCATCTTGGTTCGACCGCGGCAAAAATCGACATATCCTCGAATCCAACTACAGATCCCTGTTCCTCGTTCAATTGCCAACGTTTTACTCTAATGGTTCGACATCGGTCGTCGTGCTGGTTTTCGAGAAAAGCGCGAATAACTTGTATCGCTGGAAATATTTCAGAGTCCCGACGAGTTTCTAAGTCGTGCGGCACCTTGGTCCGGAGGACGAAATCGACATATCCTCGAATCCAACTACTGATCCCTGTTCCTCGTTCAATTGCCAACGTTTTACTATAAGGGTTCGACATCGGTCGTCGTGCTGGTTTTCGAGAAAAGCGCGAATAACTTGGATCGCTGCGAAATATTTCAGAGTCCCGTCGAGTTTCAAAGTCGTGCGGCATCTTGGTTCGACCGCGGCAAAAATCGACATATCCTCGAATCCAACTACAGATCCCTGTTCCTCGTTCAATTGCCAACGTTTTACTCTAATGGTTCGACATCGGTCGTCGTGCTGGTTTTCGAGAAAAGCGCGAATAACTTGTATCGCTGGAAATATTTCAGAGTCCCGACGAGTTTCTAAGTCGTGCGGCACCTTGGTCCGGAGGACGAAATCGACATATCCTCGAATCCAACTACTGATCCCTGTTCCTCGTTCAATTGCCAACGTTTTACTATAAGGGTTCGACATCGGTCGTCGTGCTGGTTTTCGAGAAAAGCGCGAATAACTTGGATCGCTGCGAAATATTTCAGAGTCCCGTCGAGTTTCAAAGTCGTGCGGCATCTTGGTTCGACCGCGGCAAAAATCGACATATCCTCGAATCCAACTACAGATCCCTGTTCCTCGTTCAATTGCCAACGTTTTACTCTAATGGTTCGACATCGGTCGTCGTGCTGGTTTTCGAGAAAAGCGCGAATAACTTGTATCGCTGGAAATATTTCAGAGTCCCGACGAGTTTCTAAGTCGTGCGGCACCTTGGTCCGGAGGACGAAATCGACATATCCTCGAATCCAACTACTGATCCCTGTTCCTCGTTCAATTGCCAACGTTTTACTATAAGGGTTCGACATCGGTCGTCGTGCTGGTTTTCGAGAAAAGCGCGAATAACTTGGATCGCTGCGAAATATTTCAGAGTCCCGTCGAGTTTCAAAGTCGTGCGGCATCTTGGTTCGACCGCGGCAAAAATCGACATATCCTCGAATCCAACTACAGATCCCTGTTCCTCGTTCAATTGCCAACGTTTTACTCTAATGGTTCGACATCGGTCGTCGTGCTGGTTTTCGAGAAAAGCGCGAATAACTTGTATCGCTGGAAATATTTCAGAGTCCCGACGAGTTTCTAAGTCGTGCGGCACCTTGGTCCGGAGGACGAAATCGACATATCCTCGAATCCAACTACTGATCCCTGTTCCTCGTTCAATTGCCAACGTTTTACTATAAGGGTTCGACATCGGTCGTCGTGCTGGTTTTCGAGAAAAGCGCGAATAACTTGGATCGCTGCGAAATATTTCAGAGTCCCGTCGAGTTTCAAAGTCGTGCGGCATCTTGGTTCGACCGCGGCAAAAATCGACATATCCTCGAATCCAACTACAGATCCCTGTTCCTCGTTCAATTGCCAACGTTTTACTCTAATGGTTCGACATCGGTCGTCGTGCTGGTTTTCGAGAAAAGCGCGAATAACTTGTATCGCTGGAAATATTTCAGAGTCCCGACGAGTTTCTAAGTCGTGCGGCACCTTGGTCCGGAGGACGAAATCGACATATCCTCGAATCCAACTACTGATCCCTGTTCCTCGTTCAATTGCCAACGTTTTACTATAAGGGTTCGACATCGGTCGTCGTGCTGGTTTTCGAGAAAAGCGCGAATAACTTGGATCGCTGCGAAATATTTCAGAGTCCCGTCGAGTTTCAAAGTCGTGCGGCATCTTGGTTTGACCGCGGCAAAAATCGACATATCCTCGAATCCAACTACAGATCCCTGTTCCTCGTTCAATTGCCAACGTTTTACTCTAATGGTTCGACATCGGTCGTCGTGCTGGTTTTCGAGAAAAGCGCGAATAACTTGTATCGCTGGAAATATTTCAGAGTCCCGACGAGTTTCTAAGTCGTGCGGCACCTTGGTCCGGAGGACGAAATCGACATATCCTCGAATCCAACTACTGATCCCTGTTCCTCGTTCAATTGCCAACGTTTTACTATAAGGGTTCGACATCGGTCGTCGTGCTGGTTTTCGAGAAAAGCGCGAATAACTTGGATCGCTGCGAAATATTTCAGAGTCCCGTCGAGTTTCAAAGTCGTGCGGCATCTTGGTTCGACCGCGGCAAAAATCGACATATCCTCGAATCCAACTACAGATCCCTGTTCCTCGTTCAATTGCCAACGTTTTACTCTAATGGTTCGACATCGGTCGTCGTGCTGGTTTTCGAGAAAAGCGCGAATAACTTGTATCGCTGGAAATATTTCAGAGTCCCGACGAGTTTCTAAGTCGTGCGGCACCTTGATCCGGAGGACGAAATCGACATATCCTCGAATCCAACTACTGATCCCTGTTCCTCGTTCAATTGCCAACGTTTTACTATAAGGGTTCGACATCGGTCGTCGTGCTGGTTTTCGAGAAAAGCGCGAATAACTTGGATCGCTGCGAAATATTTCAGAGTCCCGTCGAGTTTCAAAGTCGTGCGGCATCTTGGTTCGACCGCGGCAAAAATCGACATATCCTCGAATCCAACTACAGATCCCTGTTCCTCGTTCAATTGCCAACGTTTTACTCTAATGGTTCGACATCGGTCGTCGTGCTGGTTTTCGAGAAAAGCGCGAATAACTTGTATCGCTGGAAATATTTCAGAGTCCCGACGAGTTTCTAAGTCGTGCGGCACCTTGGTCCGGAGGACGAAATCGACATATCCTCGAATCCAACTACTGATCCCTGTTCCTCGTTCAATTGCCAACGTTTTACTATAAGGGTTCGACATCGGTCGTCGTGCTGGTTTTCGAGAAAAGCGCGAATAACTTGGATCGCTGCGAAATATTTCAGAGTCCCGTCGAGTTTCAAAGTCGTGCGGCATCTTGGTTCGACCGCGGCAAAAATCGACATATCCTCGAATCCAACTACAGATCCCTGTTCCTCGTTCAATTGCCAACGTTTTACTCTAATGGTTCGACATCGGTCGTCGTGCTGGTTTTCGAGAAAAGCGCGAATAACTTGTATCGCTGGAAATATTTCAGAGTCCCGACGAGTTTCTAAGTCGTGCGGCACCTTGGTCCGGAGGACGAAATCGACATATCCTCGAATCCAACTACTGATCCCTGTTCCTCGTTCAATTGCCAACGTTTTACTATAAGGGTTCGACATCGGTCGTCGTGCTGGTTTTCGAGAAAAGCGCGAATAACTTGGATCGCTGCGAAATATTTCAGAGTCCCGTCGAGTTTCAAAGTCGTGCGGCATCTTGGTTCGACCGCGGCAAAAATCGACATATCCTCGAATCCAACTACAGATCCCTGTTCCTCGTTCAATTGCCAACGTTTTACTCTAATGGTTCGACATCGGTCGTCGTGCTGGTTTTCGAGAAAAGCGCGAATAACTTGTATCGCTGGAAATATTTCAGAGTCCCGACGAGTTTCTAAGTCGTGCGGCACCTTGGTCCGGAGGACGAAATCGACATATCCTCGAATCCAACTACTGATCCCTGTTCCTCGTTCAATTGCCAACGTTTTACTATAAGGGTTCGACATCGGTCGTCGTGCTGGTTTTCGAGAAAAGCGCGAATAACTTGGATCGCTGCGAAATATTTCAGAGTCCCGTCGAGTTTCAAAGTCGTGCGGCATCTTGGTTCGACCGCGGCAAAAATCGACATATCCTCGAATCCAACTACAGATCCCTGTTCCTCGTTCAATTGCCAACGTTTTACTCTAATGGTTCGACATCGGTCGTCGTGCTGGTTTTCGAGAAAAGCGCGAATAACTTGTATCGCTGGAAATATTTCAGAGTCCCGACGAGTTTCTAAGTCGTGCGGCACCTTGGTCCGGAGGACGAAATCGACATATCCTCGAATCCAACTACTGATCCCTGTTCCTCGTTCAATTGCCAACGTTTTACTATAAGGGTTCGACATCGGTCGTCGTGCTGGTTTTCGAGAAAAGCGCGAATAACTTGGATCGCTGCGAAATATTTCAGAGTCCCGTCGAGTTTCAAAGTCGTGCGGCATCTTGGTTCGACCGCGGCAAAAATCGACATATCCTCGAATCCAACTACAGATCCCTGTTCCTCGTTCAATTGCCAACGTTTTACTCTAATGGTTCGACATCGGTCGTCGTGCTGGTTTTCGAGAAAAGCGCGAATAACTTGTATCGCTGGAAATATTTCAGAGTCCCGACGAGTTTCTAAGTCGTGCGGCACCTTGGTCCGGAGGACGAAATCGACATATCCTCGAATCCAACTACTGATCCCTGTTCCTCGTTCAATTGCCAACGTTTTACTATAAGGGTTCGACATCGGTCGTCGTGCTGGTTTTCGAGAAAAGCGCGAATAACTTGGATCGCTGCGAAATATTTCAGAGTCCCGTCGAGTTTCAAAGTCGTGCGGCATCTTGGTTCGACCGCGGCAAAAATCGACATATCCTCGAATCCAACTACAGATCCCTGTTCCTCGTTCAATTGCCAACGTTTTACTCTAATGGTTCGACATCGGTCGTCGTGCTGGTTTTCGAGAAAAGCGCGAATAACTTGTATCGCTGGAAATATTTCAGAGTCCCGACGAGTTTCTAAGTCGTGCGGCACCTTGGTCCGGAGGACGAAATCGACATATCCTCGAATCCAACTACTGATCCCTGTTCCTCGTTCAATTGCCAACGTTTTACTATTAGGGTTCGACATCGGTCGTCGTGCTGGTTTTCGAGAAAAGCGCGAATAACTTGGATCGCTGCGAAATATTTCAGAGTCCCGTCGAGTTTCAAAGTCGTGCGGCATCTTGGTTCGACCGCGGCAAAAATCGACATATCCTCGAATCCAACTACAGATCCCTGTTCCTCGTTCAATTGCCAACGTTTTACTCTAATGGTTCGACATCGGTCGTCGTGCTGGTTTTCGAGAAAAGCGCGAATAACTTGTATCGCTGGAAATATTTCAGAGTCCCGACGAGTTTCTAAGTCGTGCGGCACCTTGGTCCGGAGGACGAAATCGACATATCCTCGAATCCAACTACTGATCCCTGTTCCTCGTTCAATTGCCAACGTTTTACTATAAGGGTTCGACATCGGTCGTCGTGCTGGTTTTCGAGAAAAGCGCGAATAACTTGGATCGCTGCGAAATATTTCAGAGTCCCGTCGAGTTTCAAAGTCGTGCGGCATCTTGGTTCGACCGCGGCAAAAATCGACATATCCTCGAATCCAACTACAGATCCCTGTTCCTCGTTCAATTGCCAACGTTTTACTCTAATGGTTCGACATCGGTCGTCGTGCTGGTTTTCGAGAAAAGCGCGAATAACTTGTATCGCTGGAAATATTTCAGAGTCCCGACGAGTTTCTAAGTCGTGCGGCACCTTGGTCCGGAGGACGAAATCGACATATCCTCGAATCCAACTACTGATCCCTGTTCCTCGTTCAATTGCCAACGTTTTACTATAAGGGTTCGACATCGGTCGTCGTGCTGGTTTTCGAGAAAAGCGCGAATAACTTGGATCGCTGCGAAATATTTCAGAGTCCCGTCGAGTTTCAAAGTCGTGCGGCATCTTGGTTCGACCGCGGCAAAAATCGACATATCCTCGAATCCAACTACAGATCCCTGTTCCTCGTTCAATTGCCAACGTTTTACTCTAATGGTTCGACATCGGTCGTCGTGCTGGTTTTCGAGAAAAGCGCGAATAACTTGTATCGCTGGAAATATTTCAGAGTCCCGACGAGTTTCTAAGTCGTGCGGCACCTTGGTCCGGAGGACGAAATCGACATATCCTCGAATCCAACTACTGATCCCTGTTCCTCGTTCAATTGCCAACGTTTTACTATAAGGGTTCGACATCGGTCGTCGTGCTGGTTTTCGAGAAAAGCGCGAATAACTTGGATCGCTGCGAAATATTTCAGAGTCCCGTCGAGTTTCAAAGTCGTGCGGCATCTTGGTTCGACCGCGGCAAAAATCGACATATCCTCGAATCCAACTACAGATCCCTGTTCCTCGTTCAATTGCCAACGTTTTACTCTAATGGTTCGACATCGGTCGTCGTGCTGGTTTTCGAGAAAAGCGCGAATAACTTGTATCGCTGGAAATATTTCAGAGTCCCGACGAGTTTCTAAGTCGTGCGGCACCTTGGTCCGGAGGACGAAATCGACATATCCTCGAATCCAACTACTGATCCCTGTTCCTCGTTCAATTGCCAACGTTTTACTATAAGGGTTCGACATCGGTCGTCGTGCTGGTTTTCGAGAAAAGCGCGAATAACTTGGATCGCTGCGAAATATTTCAGAGTCCCGTCGAGTTTCAAAGTCGTGCGGCATCTTGGTTCGACCGCGGCAAAAATCGACATATCCTCGAATCCAACTACAGATCCCTGTTCCTCGTTCAATTGCCAACGTTTTACTCTAATGGTTCGACATCGGTCGTCGTGCTGGTTTTCGAGAAAAGCGCGAATAACTTGTATCGCTGGAAATATTTCAGAGTCCCGACGAGTTTCTAAGTCGTGCGGCACCTTGGTCCGGAGGACGAAATCGACATATCCTCGAATCCAACTACTGATCCCTGTTCCTCGTTCAATTGCCAACGTTTTACTATAAGGGTTCGACATCGGTCGTCGTGCTGGTTTTCGAGAAAAGCGCGAATAACTTGGATCGCTGCGAAATATTTCAGAGTCCCGTCGAGTTTCAAAGTCGTGCGGCATCTTGGTTCGACCGCGGCAAAAATCGACATATCCTCGAATCCAACTACAGATCCCTGTTCCTCGTTCAATTGCCAACGTTTTACTCTAATGGTACGACATCGGTCGTCGTGCTGGTTTTCGAGAAAAGCGCGAATAACTTGTATCGCTGGAAATATTTCAGAGTCCCGACGAGTTTCTAAGTCGTGCGGCACCTTGGTCCGGAGGACGAAATCGACATATCCTCGAATCCAACTACTGATCCCTGTTCCTCGTTCAATTGCCAACGTTTTACTATAAGGGTTCGACATCGGTCGTCGTGCTGGTTTTCGAGAAAAGCGCGAATAACTTGGATCGCTGCGAAATATTTCAGAGTCCCGTCGAGTTTCAAAGTCGTGCGGCATCTTGGTTCGACCGCGGCAAAAATCGACATATCCTCGAATCCAACTACAGATCCCTGTTCCTCGTTCAATTGCCAACGTTTTACTCTAATGGTTCGACATCGGTCGTCGTGCTGGTTTTCGAGAAAAGCGCGAATAACTTGTATCGCTGGAAATATTTCAGAGTCCCGACGAGTTTCTAAGTCGTGCGGCACCTTGGTCCGGAGGACGAAATCGACATATCCTCGAATCCAACTACTGATCCCTGTTCCTCGTTCAATTGCCAACGTTTTACTATAAGGGTTCGACATCGGTCGTCGTGCTGGTTTTCGAGAAAAGCGCGAATAACTTGGATCGCTGCGAAATATTTCAGAGTCCCGTCGAGTTTCAAAGTCGTGCGGCATCTTGGTTCGACCGCGGCAAAAATCGACATATCCTCGAATCCAACTACAGATCCCTGTTCCTCGTTCAATTGCCAACGTTTTACTATAAGGGTTCGACATCGGTTGTCGTGCTGGTTTTCGAGAAAAGCGCGAATAACTTGGATCGCTGCGAAATATTTCAGAGTCCCGTCGAGTTTCAAAGTCGTGCGGCATCTTGGTTCGACCGCGGCAAAAATCGACATATCCTCGAATCCAACTACAGATCCCTGTTCCTCGTTCAATTGCCAACGTTTTACTCTAATGGTTCGACATCGGTCGTCGTGCTGGTTTTCGAGAAAAGCGCGAATAACTTGTATCGCTGGAAATATTTCAGAGTCCCGACGAGTTTCTAAGTCGTGCGGCACCTTGGTCCGGAGGACGAAATCGACATATCCTCGAATCCAACTACTGATCCCTGTTCCTCGTTCAATTGCCAACGTTTTACTATAAGGGTTCGACATCGGTCGTCGTGCTGGTTTTCGAGAAAAGCGCGAATAACTTGGATCGCTGCGAAATATTTCAGAGTCCCGTCGAGTTTCAAAGTCGTGCGGCATCTTGGTTCGACCGCGGCAAAAATCGACATATCCTCGAATCCAACTACAGATCCCTGTTCCTCGTTCAATTGCCAACGTTTTACTCTAATGGTTCGACATCGGTCGTCGTGCTGGTTTTCGAGAAAAGCGCGAATAACTTGTATCGCTGGAAATATTTCAGAGTCCCGACGAGTTTCTAAGTCGTGCGGCACCTTGGTCCGGAGGACGAAATCGACATATCCTCGAATCCAACTACTGATCCCTGTTCCTCGTTCAATTGCCAACGTTTTACTATAAGGGTTCGACATCGGTCGTCGTGCTGGTTTTCGAGAAAAGCGCGAATAACTTGGATCGCTGCGAAATATTTCAGAGTCCCGTCGAGTTTCAAAGTCGTGCGGCATCTTGGTTCGACCGCGGCAAAAATCGACATATCCTCGAATCCAACTACAGATCCCTGTTCCTCGTTCAATTGCCAACGTTTTACTCTAATGGTTCGACATCGGTCGTCGTGCTGGTTTTCGAGAAAAGCGCGAATAACTTGTATCGCTGGAAATATTTCAGAGTCCCGACGAGTTTCTAAGTCGTGCGGCACCTTGGTCCGGAGGACGAAATCGACATATCCTCGAATCCAACTACTGATCCCTGTTCCTCGTTCAATTGCCAACGTTTTACTATAAGGGTTCGACATCGGTCGTCGTGCTGGTTTTCGAGAAAAGCGCGAATAACTTGGATCGCTGCGAAATATTTCAGAGTCCCGTCGAGTTTCAAAGTCGTGCGGCATCTTGGTTCGACCGCGGCAAAAATCGACATATCCTCGAATCCAACTACAGATCCCTGTTCCTCGTTCAATTGCCAACGTTTTACTCTAATGGTTCGACATCGGTCGTCGTGCTGGTTTTCGAGAAAAGCGCGAATAACTTGTATCGCTGGAAATATTTCAGAGTCCCGACGAGTTTCTAAGTCGTGCGGCACCTTGGTCCGGAGGACGAAATCGACATATCCTCGAATCCAACTACTGATCCCTGTTCCTCGTTCAATTGCCAACGTTTTACTATAAGGGTTCGACATCGGTCGTCGTGCTGGTTTTCGAGAAAAGCGCGAATAACTTGGATCGCTGCGAAATATTTCAGAGTCCCGTCGAGTTTCAAAGTCGTGCGGCATCTTGGTTCGACCGCGGCAAAAATCGACATATCCTCGAATCCAACTACAGATCCCTGTTCCTCGTTCAATTGCCAACGTTTTACTCTAATGGTTCGACATCGGTCGTCGTGCTGGTTTTCGAGAAAAGCGCGAATAACTTGTATCGCTGGAAATATTTCAGAGTCCCGACGAGTTTCTAAGTCGTGCGGCACCTTGGTCCGGAGGACGAAATCGACATATCCTCGAATCCAACTACTGATCCCTGTTCCTCGTTCAATTGCCAACGTTTTACTATAAGGGTTCGACATCGGTCGTCGTGCTGGTTTTCGAGAAAAGCGCGAATAACTTGGATCGCTGCGAAATATTTCAGAGTCCCGTCGAGTTTCAAAGTCGTGCGGCATCTTGGTTCGACCGCGGCAAAAATCGACATATCCTCGAATCCAACTACAGATCCCTGTTCCTCGTTCAATTGCCAACGTTTTACTCTAATGGTTCGACATCGGTCGTCGTGCTGGTTTTCGAGAAAAGCGCGAATAACTTGTATCGCTGGAAATATTTCAGAGTCCCGACGAGTTTCTAAGTCGTGCGGCACCTTGGTCCGGAGGACGAAATCGACATATCCTCGAATCCAACTACTGATCCCTGTTCCTCGTTCAATTGCCAACGTTTTACTATAAGGGTTCGACATCGGTCGTCGTACTGGTTTTCGAGAAAAGCGCGAATAACTTGGATCGCTGCGAAATATTTCAGAGTCCCGTCGAGTTTCAAAGTCGTGCGGCATCTTGGTTCGACCGCGGCAAAAATCGACATATCCTCGAATCCAACTACAGATCCCTGTTCCTCGTTCAATTGCCAACGTTTTACTCTAATGGTTCGACATCGGTCGTCGTGCTGGTTTTCGAGAAAAGCGCGAATAACTTGTATCGCTGGAAATATTTCAGAGTCCCGACGAGTTTCTAAGTCGTGCGGCACCTTGGTCCGGAGGACGAAATCGACATATCCTCGAATCCAACTACTGATCCCTGTTCCTCGTTCAATTGCCAACGTTTTACTATAAGGGTTCGACATCGGTCGTCGTGCTGGTTTTCGAGAAAAGCGCGAATAACTTGGATCGCTGCGAAATATTTCAGAGTCCCGTCGAGTTTCAAAGTCGTGCGGCATCTTGGTTCGACCGCGGCAAAAATCGACATATCCTCGAATCCAACTACAGATCCCTGTTCCTCGTTCAATTGCCAACGTTTTACTCTAATGGTTCGACATCGGTCGTCGTGCTGGTTTTCGAGAAAAGCGCGAATAACTTGTATCGCTGGAAATATTTCAGAGTCCCGACGAGTTTCTAAGTCGTGCGGCACCTTGGTCCGGAGGACGAAATCGACATATCCTCGAATCCAACTACTGATCCCTGTTCCTCGTTCAATTGCCAACGTTTTACTATAAGGGTTCGACATCGGTCGTCGTGCTGGTTTTCGAGAAAAGCGCGAATAACTTGGATCGCTGCGAAATATTTCAGAGTCCCGTCGAGTTTCAAAGTCGTGCGGCATCTTGGTTCGACCGCGGCAAAAATCGACATATCCTCGAATCCAACTACAGATCCCTGTTCCTCGTTCAATTGCCAACGTTTTACTCTAATGGTTCGACATCGGTCGTCGTGCTGGTTTTCGAGAAAAGCGCGAATAACTTGTATCGCTGGAAATATTTCAGAGTCCCGACGAGTTTCTAAGTCGTGCGGCACCTTGGTCCGGAGGACGAAATCGACATATCCTCGAATCCAACTACTGATCCCTGTTCCTCGTTCAATTGCCAACGTTTTACTATAAGGGTTCGACATCGGTCGTCGTGCTGGTTTTCGAGAAAAGCGCGAATAACTTGGATCGCTGCGAAATATTTCAGAGTCCCGTCGAGTTTCAAAGTCGTGCGGCATCTTGGTTCGACCGCGGCAAAAATCGACATATCCTCGAATCCAACTACAGATCCCTGTTCCTCGTTCAATTGCCAACGTTTTACTCTAATGGTTCGACATCGGTCGTCGTGCTGGTTTTCGAGAAAAGCGCGAATAACTTGTATCGCTGGAAATATTTCAGAGTCCCGACGAGTTTCTAAGTCGTGCGGCACCTTGGTCCGACCGCGGCGAAAATCGACATATCCTCGAATCCAACTACTGATCCCTGTTCCTCGTTCAATTGCGAACGTATTACTCTAATGGTTCGACATCGGTCGTCGTACTGGTTTTCGAGAAAAACGCGAAAAACTTGGATCGCAGCGAAATATTTCTAAGTTCCGTGAAATTATTTTCGAATTTTGTTTTTGACCGTGTATTCATCGTGGTAATGATCGCAGCGATTGTTTATAATAATTCGTTTTGTCGGTTTACTCTTGATCTTGGTTCCGACGCTTTCCGCGGCTAAGTCCCAGCGGCTGTTGTAGCGGCGGTTTACGCCCATAAGCGCCCGTGCGTAAGGTACGGCGGCGCCGGCGTTCCGGCCGGCCGTTCGGTATCTATAAGGGAGAGCGACGGTCCGAGCGTCTCGGTCGGAGCAGCGTTGGGCGTGTGGCTATTCTATGACCTCGGTTGAGAAGCAGTCACCGCTCCTCGAGATTCTGTCTCGACTGTTCTTACCGTGTTGCGTTTCGGATTTCTCCACACAGCATGACCACGGGTCGGTGTCTATGACCGAATGGCCCTTATGTGGTGAGCGTCCATAAGTGACGTTGGTGACAGGTATGCACTTCTGTGTATGCTTGTACGAACTTATGCATTCAACTCTTTATCCACGCAGATGGACGATTTAAACTTAACGAAACGCTAAGGAAGGCTAGCGTCGGGTACATATAAAGTATCGTACTCTTAGTTCGAACTTTGAAAGAGGGAGAAAGTAGATCCAAACCCAAGAGGTGTCAGTTGTCGATATGGCTAGCGCGCACATTACGTGCCAACTCGTTATGACCAGCATGGCACGGTCCGCGCTATCCCGTTTGCTCAGCATGCACTTGTCCGCGCTATTACGTACATGACCAGCGTGAATGATACGCGCTTTGTCGATATGTCCAGCGTGTAGTGGTCCGTGCTTCTACGGTGGATGCTAGCGTGCGTGTACTCCGTGCTTCCCGATGGATGCAGCGGCACGCGTGATACGCGCTTTATCGAGCTTCAGACGCCATCCTTATTTATAAAGGAAATATAATGAATTTTGTCTGTGTATATTACACGAGATCTTTCTGTGAACGTATACGAAAAAGGGGCACATATCCGATTGAAATATTAGTCTGTGGAAATATCGGAAAGATATGATGTCGAAGTTATGATAAAAAGGGAGAGTGGAGAGAAAGGCCCGTAATATCATGCGAGGATGTTAGTCTGTGGAAAATCCTATGTATTGATATATATGGTGTCGAGAGGGAGAGAATTATATAGAGCGAGAGGAGGAGATGCGGCACATATCCGAGATAGAATTTGTGGAACGATTCGAGGATATGATGTCGAAAACTTGCACGCTGATGTGCAAGTTTTATAAAATCAAATGTGGGGCATCGTCGATCCGTCTCTAAAAGAGCGGACGACGCGATGAGAACAGAAAGAACACGAAAGTGTGTGAATTCGAAGAGAAGAGGGAAGCTTCGCGAAGCTCCCTGGTTGATCCTGCCAGTA